>JAUCMU010000484.1:0-12438 GCA_032275025.1 Enteromius treurensis | reverse complement strand
CGCGAGGCAACGCTCTGATTGAGCCTCGGGGTATGAGGAGCTGGTGCTCAGTGGGGGTTGCTCCGCCCAGCAACCCCTGGATCTAGAGAGCGGCGAGGGAAGAATCACTGAAACGCCGCTGCTTGTCTCCGCGCCTCCTTTAATGCGTCGCCAGGAGGGGAAAGCAGGCGCCCAGGAGGCGGACCAGTAAAAATCAAACACACACATACAAATCACAGCACAGAAACCTGTTGTTTATGTCATGCTGCCCCGTGTATTAATGAAATAGCTTTGATACTGGATTGACACATTATATTACTCAACAACAAAGAAGTAAATTTGAAATATATACACGATAAATTGTAACACTTACATTAGGTTGGACAGTTTTTTGATTGTATTGATTAATTAAAATGTAATGATTTGCCACTATTTATTTATAAATTTGACTTAAAAACTAAATTTTACATAAAGATAATAATAATGATAAAATGAAATCTTGAATTGCCAATATTTTTTTATTTAATTTTTTTGTTATATTTCAAAGCCCTAACTTCAGTTCATTTCCATGTTATAGCATAAACAGATTGCGACATTCTGTACTTTTTTTTAACTAAATAAATTGAAAATAAAATAATGAATGAAAGTACATTTTTTAAGTACAAAAAGTGTTTTTTGTTGTCCCATTTATAAATTATATTATAGTGATTTAATATTTATGAACACAAAAAGTTGTGTATTTTGTTAAATATCCAGTAAAATCCTATTATGTTAAATGAAGAAATATTTATAACCAAAATGACATCAATATATCATCCCCCTGTAGCTTGCAGGACTCATTTTTACTGGTCAGCTTCCAGAAAAGTATAGTCAGTTGAATGATTTGCCAGCGAGTCAGTGCTTATACCTTATGTAAATGACTCAACACATGTGTTCAGCATCAGGATTTTTGCTGTTCCTAACAAGTTGATTGCAGTGTTATGGAGTGTGAGTGTACAGAATGTCTGCACAGCTGAGAAGATGTGGTGAGAATGAAAGCATGCATATCTTCATGCCTGACTTGCATTGTCATAAATAATGCAAAAAACAGTCACACTCCATTTGCTAGTTTCTGTCAGCAAAATCTGATTTGTTTCAGAGCAGTTTCTGAGAGTTTGGGCTTAACTGTGACCCAGCGGCAGAACTAATCGACTTGTCGCGTAACCCCTGCCCTCATAGTCCTCCACCCTTTCTCTCGCTGAATTTAAACATGGAAAAGGACCTGTCTTCTGTGCCCAGTGGGGATTGTGTGTATTCCAGTTAGAAAGCGTCTCACTAAAATATTTTGTCTTTTTTTAAAACAACCAAGAATTGTTATTCCTTTTGTACTTTTCCAGCTCGTTTCATGAGTGCATTATCATAGTTTTTATGAACTCAATTAAATAAAAAATAAAAAAAATAAAAAACCTTGCTGAATAAATATACATCATCTTGGATTTCCCTTGTGGCTATAGAATAGATTTTCTCAAGCAGTGCCATGTCAAGGCTATGTGCACTTTATTTAAAAAAATACACATATTTATTTTATTTAAAAAAAGAAAAGCTTCATGTGGGCCAAGGATTTTAAGTTTTGCATTGAATATCAATAATACACACTTTTTTTAAGGTCCACATTTGCATCACAGGCCCAATTAGGCCAAGGGTGCAAAATATGAACTCTCTCCAGTGGTAACATGAACCAAACACTGCTTACAATTTGGTTAACAAATTTTATTTACAACACCAGAAGTACCGAAGTGTGAGTCTGACCCAAAAGTTTTTAATCTCTGTGAAGAAAAAACAAATGATAAAAAAAAAAATACATAATTATGTACCTCCAGAACAGCTGGACTCCCAGGTTTGGGAAGCACTGCATTACAATATGCATTATTCCCTAAAAAAGCAAAAAGTATGTTGCTAAGTTACTTTGAATAACTTTTACATTAAATTGTAAACATGAGCAGGGTTTGATTGTTTGTTTTTAATATAAGAAGTTCTATTTACAAGAAATGTAAAAGCCCTTTCACACCAAAACGTGTAATGAATAAACCTCCGGCTGAAGGAAAAGTAAATTTACTTAAAATTAAATTAAAATTAAAATTCTGTAAAATAAATACAGTGGGTGTGGAAAGTACTCAGACCCCCTTAAATGTTTTACTCATAGTTTTTTCTCATTGTGTTGATGATTAAGGGAATGTGGACTTTGTTTTCCCTCCTATATATATTTCTGTGAATCAAGAAACCATGGCATGGAGTAATTTCATGTCCATAATCACTCTGGCATGCTCAAAATTGTGAATATATATGCTTCAGAGATATTTTACTTTGAAAATATCAAAAAAATTCTAGGGGTGCCAATAATTGTGGTCAACAAATGGGCAGAGAAACATCTATTTTATCACAAGAATTTTTCCCTATTTTCAATTGTGTTACTTCAATGATAGTGTAACGAGGTGGAAGGCAGAGAGGGATCCATTTGCAGCTTTTATTAAGAATAGTCGTACAGGCAGAGATCAGGAGGAGCAGATTCAACAATAGAGATATCCAAACACAGAGTCGAGGTCACAGGCAGAGTTCAGGGCAGGCAGATAACGATCACAGAAACAGGAAACAGTCCAAGGTCAATAAACAGAGAATCGCTCAGAAATATCAGGCAAGTACCAAGAACAAGACTTTGAACTGAACTGAACTCAGAGTGCTGCTTAAATACAGTTCCTAACATGCACCAGGGCGTGGTCTCTGTGAGTGATCAGTCCCAGGTGTGAGGCATTATGGGAATTTAAGTCCGAATAGAGAGTTAGTACTCAGGCGATGGCTCCCTCTGGTGAACCGGAGGACGTGATGGAGAAGCCGCAGGTGTAACAGATAGGTTAGAATTGTGTGAATTTTTTTAATCAAAGATCAAAAGGATAAACAATGCAGATTTATTTTCACAGCCACCTTTGCTCAGATTTACCCAGGGTGCGAATACTATGTTATCTTATATATAACAATTTATTTTAATATACTATTAAAATAACCTATATATTTATATATATGTGTGCATTTACAACACAGTTTCATGAGTATGTATTCATACGAGGTTGAAAATTTGTGCTAATTCGTATAATTGTGTACGATCTCACTCGTATGATTTTGTACAATTTGTTTAAACCCCAGTGACAGGTAGGTTTAGGGGTGAGGTTACATCTAGGTCATTCTTTCAAATTCAAACAAATTTCATTTGTGTCATTGTACGAATTTGTACAAATTAGCTACCTAGTAAAATTGCCGTGAGACTGGGCTGGCATTTATGTGTACCTAATATATATTTGCCAACAATACATTGTATAGGTCAAAATATTTATTATATTCTTTACTTATTGATTAAGTAAAGGTCATGTTCCATGAAGATATTTTATACATTTTTCAAAACTTTTCAATTTGTTGTATCCTATTCCGACAAATATTGTCCCATCGACCTATCCTAACAAACCACACATCAATGAAAGCTTATTTATTCAGCTTTAAGATGAATACATTTCCAATTTTAAAAAATAATTACCCTTATGACTGGTTTTGTGGTCCAGGGTCACGAATTTTATTTGTTCCCATAAATGAATCATAATTGCACATCCTTATTCATATGCATCAATTTTTATCATATCCAACCTATTTCTGCTTCAAAGAATCTGTGAAGCTCTCAGATGTGAAAATTAAATGACGATAACTCTAGCTATTTTCAGTCTCTGCATTTTTCACAGAATTGCATAAAAGACGATTAAAGAATTAAATACATTTTTCTTGTCCACAGCAATTCCGCTCTTGAAATGTTGTATCCGTGAGGGCAGGGACCAAGCACATCCATTATTTTCTGTTTAAAGATGGAACACCAACCACAATTTAGGCCCACTCAACTGATTTTTCCATTTTTCCTTTCTTTGCTTGATAAAAGAAGCAAGTCATGGAGTGACAAAGTTGTATTGCAGTCATTAAACACTAGTGAGAAATGTGGCACACTTGGCATGGCTTTCTCCGCTGTGTGATTGATTGGGTTGTTGACCCGCTCCAGCCCTCTGCCACTTCCTGTTACAGCATCCACAATGGCCAGTAGCTTTGTGATTCTGCTTCTAAACATAGACTATGTTTCCGTCTCGCTGTTTAATTGATTTAGATCGTTGCATGCTCTCTAAATGACAGATGTGATGTCCTGACACGCTGCTTTAATATGAACGGCAACGTTCCTAATGCATGCACTCATTGCAAACTGTTGAACGAGCTTGTAATTGATATTTCTAAGTACCATCTGGAAGGCACAGAAAAAACAACAATTGTTTTCAGCTCTAAACGACTAAAAACAGGGGAGCACAAATTATTCCCGGGGTGAGGGGCTTATTCCTTTTCACGTGTTTTTGTAAATATGTAAATATCTGCAAATTAAGGCTGTTTAAATAGCACACCCGCTTTCATTAAAAGTTATAAACTGGTAACAGTTCCACACCTCATCACCCTTGCAAAAGATGAACACGTCTCTGAATTTAATTTCGATCTCATTTTGCCTGCAATTACCGCATTGGTCTGCTATTCCTCCTTTCCTAACTGTAGCATTTATTTTCCCTCTGAAATGTATCACGCTATTGCTATCAACTGCTTATTGCTATGGAGATCTTAAGTGCTTCCTGAGGATACTTTAACATTTGCATAATGCTGTCAAGGAACAAAGGTGGCCTTGATTGTAACTGTTTTTTGACATGTAAAATATTTTTGTGGTTCGGAAGGTCATGTGAATGTAGATCACTTCTTCAGATTTTCAATTCTTTGATGATAATGCGGTGAAGGGTTCTGTGTGTATGTGCTGTTGAAATCTGACACATTAAAATATTTGTTTCATTATTTAAATTGCAGTGACATTTAATTATTTAAAAAAAAGCAAACTTTTACATAAATACATAAATTGAATGAATAAATACATACAATATGATCAGTCAATCAATCAGTAGATACAGTAGATACAATCAGTAGATCAGTAAATAAATAAATCTGTGCAAATGTATTTAAATCAATCAATCAATCAATCAGTCAATCCATCAAACATTTATTGCCATTAATATAATTTATTTTAAATTTATTTACATTTTATAAAATAATATTTGCTAAGGGAAATAAATGTCCCCACCATCCATTTTAAATCTGCATAGATTACAAATGTATGTATTCTTTTATAAAAAAAATAAATAAAATAGTTGTTTGCACCAATAACAATACATTTACTTTATTTATTGTCATCATTGAGCAAATAACAACAAACAAACAAACAATTTGTGCAGATGGAATGCATTTTATATAATTTAAATAAGACAATAAATATATAAAAATAATGTATCACCATCTGTTAAAAATTCTCAGAATAATTAGTTTTTTTTTTTTTAAATATTGAATATTTTACATTGGTATAAGGTGTCTCATATCCCATCATCCCTGTGAGTGACATCTCTTCTAAGGGCAATGTTGATATGGCTTAGATTAGCCTTCCTACATTCCTCAGCTGTCATCATATGTTTTTTATCTGCATGCAAAAGAGTTTGATTAAAAGTTATAAGTGTAAAAACAACTGACTTTAGAACGAGAGCTTGAAATGTAATTTCTAGCCTGTTTTACATCTCAGTATTTCTGAGAGAAACTTGTAGCTCTCATTTTTCTCACTAAAATCTGATTTTATCCAGGACAATTTGCAAGATTCTCATTTTTAAATATTAATTAACAACTTCCACATTTGTAAACCAGTCTCTTGGTTTCACAGGGTAGATGTTCTGTATCCTTTTTAAGCATTGCCAGAATCATATATGAAAATGTTTGAAATGATATGAAGAAACGAGAGATAAAAAATTCTTGTTGCTTCTTGCTAGAAGCCTTGCTTCACTTCTGCTTCTTTCCTTTAAGGTTGTTCAATGTAACTAACAATAAATGCTCATGAACATGAAGGATCAGTTTATTATTTGCCCCCAACAGGTGCATAGATAAAGGAAATAAGGTTTAGATTGACCAGTACTCTTCTGCATATCTCTCTAAATAAGAATATTTTTATTTGTTGGCTCCTCTTTCTGTAATACAGCTCATTATCTATTTGCTGAGAGTGTTGTTGTATAATTGAAGGGTCAATACTAAACTGCTCCTCCTTCCTCATGTAGGAGGACATTCATTAATCGGCTAGACGATTCATCAAGATGATGTAGATGCTCTTGCTGCCTCACCAGCTCACACAATCTCTAAAACCAGCAAACATGTCTAGGCAAACATTTTTTTCTCTCCTTTAGTAGTTTTATCAAGTGAATAATGTGTTTAAATGCTCTCTGATAGATATTCGAGACCATTAGCAATCTGAACACTCATCCAACCAGGTGCATTATGGGAGTTAGCATTGTAGTCAAGGAGAAATTGGATTCAAGCGTTGCACAAGTTAAGAGATTTACTCTTTCCTTTCCTTTCGTTTCCTTTCCTTTCCTTTCCTTTTCTTTCATTTCCTTTCGTTTCCTTTCCTTTCCTTTCCTTTCCTTTCCTTTCCTTTCCTTTCCTTTCCTTTCCCTTTCCCTTTCCCTTCGCCTTCGCCTTCGCCTTCGCCTTCGCCCTTCCCTTCCCTTCCCTTCCCTTCCCTTCTGCCATCTGCCATCAGTGGTTCAACCGTATTATTATAAAACTACAAGAATATATTTGTACAGAATAAAAACAAAAATGTATTTTATTTTAGTGTTTATTTAAAATAGAGTCACCGTAGCATTATTTTGTAACTTATTCTGTGGACAAACATTACGTATGCAGTTCTGTGTTAGACGCAATGGAAATATATTGTATGTGTATTTACGCTTTGATTTGTGCAAACAGCATACATTTATTAAGGGGAAACATCATAGTTAATAGGGAATAAGTGTTCCCTAGACTAGTGTTACCTAGAGAAGTGTTTCCAAAACAATTATATCAAATAGTAATAATATTTCACAGGGATATTATTTTACTATATTTTGGGGAAAACAACAACAACAACATATATTATGATCACAGTAAAAATTGGCAATTAATAAAAACTTTTTTCCACAAGCTTCCTTACACAATACTACAAAATAATCTCAAATCACTTTCACTACAACCTCAAAACACTTCGTAAATGAATACATTTAGCATCACATGACCAGCTCCATATGACTTTTCTCAGTAGCTCACCTGGTAAAGAGCTCTCTGGTACCTTTTAAACACGATACAGCATTACCCTAGTTACACTCACATTTACAGTCATTTAATTTCACATTTCATTCCTTTTGGGATACGCGAACAGCTAGCTTAAAGGAATAGTTGACCCAAAAAAGAAAATTACGGCACAAATTACTCACCCCCAAGCCATCGGTGCATATGAAATCATAACATACTGTAAATAACTGACTCGACGTACAGTTAGACACAACTTACGTCATACGTTGAGTTAGAAGTCAGCCAAGAAGCCGGAACTCGGAAGATTGGAAGAGCCAGGATAATTTTTTTTCAAAACTGTTCGTCTAAAAGAAGAAAGTCATATACACCTAGGATGGCTTGGAGATGATTAGTTTATGGCGTAATTTTCATGTTTGGGTGAACTATTCCTTTAATTAAACATAGCCAGATTCACGTGCATCTGCTGTAAATAAAACGGAACACACTTATAGCTCCAGCCACTGAATATATCACTTAGAAATGATCATGAAACGCACAACATGATATGCAGAAATGTCGGCACAGATACACCCCCTCATTGTGAGCCAGAGTTGATATTAACCCATCTGTGCAGCCTCCACTCTCTCCCTTTTAACTCTTTGTTTTTGAACAATTAATTCTGATGACAAAGAAGATGAGACACATGACAGCTGTTCCTTTGTGTCGAACAAACTTTTTAAGTGCAATGAAATACATGCAGCAAAATTTAACTCTGTTATATTAACATATAGCACAACTGAGTCACATCGTTTGGGGAAGGTATGCTGGTTGTTTGCTTTATATCTGTTAACGGTAAACTGAAAAGGAAGATGTGCCGTGATGGATAAAAATTGCATCAGCTTCCATTGTAATTCTATATCATACACCTGGCTCACTGTGTTAAATCGATATTCGCACACGCTCATGTGAGCAGTCATGCAGAGGTAAATCCTGTGGGGAGATCAAGCACATGACATTTCCTGTGTTCTCAAGGTCACCAGCCTTGATTCTCTCTCAATGAAGCCTACAGATAAAGACAGATGACCCTGATATATACTAATAGAGGGACATTAAAGGAGAGAGCTCACCAAAATGCCTCGCCACGCAGTTCACGGCAGAATAAATTACCCGTTCTATGCCTCGCCTCTGTTAGAATGATCACCCCATGCCTCTCGAGTAGAACTGGCGTCTCATATTCACACATCACTTTACAATGTACTACTCATACTAATAGGATGGGACTTAAAGACACGAAAGGCGTCTATCATGGTGCTAGATGTAAGTTTGATTATTAAGGCCTCCTTTTTAAAGGTCATTTTGACAAGTTCAGCAGTTAGTGCCTCTGTCTGAAATCATCAGCTCTCTGCAGGGTTCACATTTAATACTCAGCAAGTGCTACAGTAAATGTGAGAAAGATGTAGCTCTATTAAGAAAAAGTAGCATAGCACATGAGGTAAATCAAAATTTGAATATAGTCAGATTCTCACTGAAGGCATTTTTTTCTTTAGAATGGTGACATGTATTCTAGTAACGACGTGTTACGTTTATGTGACAGCCACAGTTTCACTGAAAGCTGAGAGATGGAGACGGTGTCATATGTTATGCTGTGTGTGAAAAAAAAATATAAAAAAAATAAAGTGTTTAAGAAATAAATAGCCTGGCCATGTTATAAAGCAGGCCTGCATTTCCTTATGATAAGCCGTTGAATATATTCAGATCATGGGCCTCGTGCTAATGTTTTATGAATGAAGCTCATACAGTGAACCGAAATAATTGGAATCTGCTGCTTTCAGAGAGAAAATCAATTTGCTAGAAAACAAGTGTCTTTCAACAACCATATTCCCAGGGATTTTTAGATGCCATGCGAAATTTACTTTCACAAACTCTCAGCACCTCATCGCATTTACCTTGAGCAGCATTCACGCTGTCTGTCAGTGGAGGGCCAATTCCCACACGCTAGTCAACTTTAACAAACTTCAAATGCACGCTCAGCCACGACTGCCAGGGTGAATTTGTAATTAAACCTGCTGGTTAACAGGAACACCTGCAATGAAGGAAAAGATTTGGAGGAGCGGCGGAGAGATAGCATATTCGAAATTTCATTAGGGATCAAGAGGACTACGGAGAACTCGTGCGAGCTTCTGAGGATGAAACACAAATTTGCATTCAGCACAGCTCTCTCCGTTGGTGTCTTGGAGACAGCTCGGCCAAGTAGGAAATATAATGAAGTCCCTTCATATTGATGTTTTGATAAGGCAGAAAGAAACACGGCACACGCAGGGAACAAAAACATCCATGCTTGAAAACAAATAAATCAATGGGCCTGGCCTTTGTCCAGTTGTTAGCTCAGCTTATCTTAACGTCCGATCTGAATGGTGATGTGTGTCATTTTTTCCCTTTAAAATACTTTTCCTGATAACAAAGACAATTATGAGTAAGCCATTTGCAGATCGATTTCCTATTAATATATATCTCAAGGCTTCCTGATCTGTTCAACATAGCAACATTGACTCAATCAATGAGCATGAGTTTGTGGCGGGGCTGTTTGTACAACCAGTGATGCAATATACAGTATATTTTTTAAATGTTTTTAAAGAGGTCTCTTGTGTCTCTTATTAATGAATTGATAAATATGAATTAATAATATTTGTTAAAACTGATATACAGTTTTTTTATAAAGTATGTCCTGTCTCCATTTTTTTCTGAAATCTAAAAAACTAAATGATGGTTATGAATTGGTAATTTATTATATTTGTTAAAAAAATATATACAGTTCTTTTTTCCTTTGTTTTTACATTTCTTTGAAAATAATTATTCTCTAATGTACCTTTTTTATTTATTCATTATTCATTTTTGTTCAAATGATATACAGCTACCTCGTCTGAATGTTTCTTAAAGAAGTCTCTTATTTTCACAACAGCTGCATGTATTTGATCAGAAATACAGTAAAAACAATTATTATAATTAAATAATTAACTAAACAAACAATAATTATTACAATTTAAAATAACTTATATCAGCTTTTTATGACTTTCTATAATTTTTTTTTATGACTGTTACATATATCTTTTATTTTTTTATTCATTAATTTATCAATTAATTAACATTTTGTTGAAAATGGTGTGTGTATATATATATAACTTTTTTTTGTGTGTGTTAAATTTTTTTATTCTTTTTACTTACGCAAAACAACCCAACGCTAGTTTGTTTGAGATTAATAAGATTAATAAGACTTCACCTTTAAGAACAACATATAAGCACCTTTTAGTATTCCCCCAAATATACTGCACTGCGATTTGCTCCCTGCATGCTTTTGTTTCCCTCCGCATAATTAACACGTTGCACTTTCACAGGAGCTGAAAAGCCTTTCTCGGCTGCATTGAGGAGCTGTCACTAGGTGGAGACCTTAATCTAAAGATGCAGATGGCAGAGAGAGAAGGGGTAAAGGATGCATAAACATTGTCACAATGCGAAGTCCTTATATTTGACTATACCCTGACGGGAGGAGGGGATGCACACACCACCTAAAATCCTCCCTCTGCCTCATACACGCACAAACAACACAACCTACAGTTATTTGTTTTCCTACTGTATTTTCCTTTGGGGATATGGCCGGCGAATAGAAACGGCAACCCCATTATTACAGCCCAGTGTCCTTTTTGCTGAACCTTCGTGTTGTATGAAGTATACACTTTGAGTTCTCATTAATAGAACTGCTGCTCTGCCACCACCCAGTTAGTCTGAATCTCAGTTGCCTGGCAACAGTGAAATATCTATCCCCTGTTCCTCCTCTCAAAATGGCAACTTTTTGTGGATAATCAATGCGTTATGTGCAAGCCGAATCATTCGGAGCACGATTAGCAGGAAACGGTGACTCTTCCCGAAAATTCCAAGGTTATGACAAAGTTAATGGGCAATTTGCAAGCATTGTTTCTTCCCCATCCAGACGGGAGGAGGAACTTTAGAGCATCCTTTTCATCACTATGCGTTGATTCTTGCGGCTTTGCTCAACCTGAGACTTTTGGTTTCAGAGGTAATGTGGCTTGTGGTTCACGCGTGTTTGCTAGGTGACAGACCTGTAAGCTTGCTGGAGTGGCAGTGCCCCAGTTAAGCTCCCTAATAAAGCTTGACAGGCAGGCCTCTGCCCGGAATACTGATGCCAGCCGCCTGGCAAGCTGATGGACAGGCGCTCAACGCTAGTAGCTTATGTTGGCATTACCCTTGCACCTGAATTTTAAACCGCTAACTAAGGGATTGAATGCCTCATTGCCCGCCCGGCCCTGAACGGAAACGAAACCTTCGTAATCCCAGTTTTACATCTAGGAGACAAAAGCTCCGAACTTGTTTCTCTTTGTTTGGTTGATGCTTTTGCAAAGGTGTCATGATGCATCATGCTTCACAGACACAACAAATCCTGGCGCGCTTTCGATTCTGACCTGTGATGTATGAGTCGTAAGAGTTTGCTGAACTTTTATTAGATGTGGAGATGTCAAGGGATAAATCTTCCTCTAAGCACCTTGGGCTAGTGTTGGTGCGCTAACACTAGCACTGTTTCTCTCTTTCTCTCTCTCTTCTTCACTGCATTAATGCAACACACATAGACTTTTTATTTAGTTTCCCACTCTCAGGCATCTGATTACCTACAGTTCGCTGATTATAGAGGAGAGGAACATCAATTATTGAAGCCTGGTTTTCTATGAGTCATCATGGGGTTGCTGAATTAGCCATCTTGCCTATTTTTCTTCAGACTGTCTGCACTTCAACACGTCTCTGATGCAGACAGTGCTCCTTAAAGGAATAGTTCAGTGAAAACACTGTCATCATTTACTCATCGATTCCGACTTGTATGACTTTATTTCTTATGTCGAACATGAAAGGATAGATTTTGAACACTGTGCTTGTCACTTTTTCCCCTCTTGCAATTAAAATAATCTAAAATGGAGCAAAATCTCCATGAAAACAGTTCATGCAACTGGTGAGCAATGCTCCAGCTCTGGTTGCTTCTGAAGTCATGCGATAGGTTTGTATAAGGAGATAACTGAAATTGAAATAATTTTTACATCTTCCCCTTCAGTTTTGCTTGTTACACATCACAAGTGGTGGTCATAGAATTTCATAATATGTGACATAGTGTATATAGTGTTTCCATTAAAGAAAAGTGTTCATGGAACAACGTCTAGGTTACTATCGTAACCCACGTTCCCTGAAGGAGGGAACGGAGACGTTACATATGGGAACTCGCCA
>JAUCMU010000483.1:0-12439 GCA_032275025.1 Enteromius treurensis | reverse complement strand
ATGTTCAGTGCTTTGCTACAATCTGTATTGTTAAAAGCGCTATATAAATAAAAGTGACTTGACTTGACTTGACTATTTGGAGTGGGACCAAACGTACTCTGAGCAGTGCTGATTTACTGTGATTTTACTGTGTATGCTTTAGGAGGCTTATATCCGTTAGCCAAAGCAGTGTAACCCTTTTTGTGTGGTTTTCTGTGTACAGAGTCTATATTGCACAGTTCGCAGTACCTTTAGTGTTCTTTTTAACTATATTATTATTCTACAATGCACTACAGTAAATTAGCAAGTAAATGTATGTACTAACAGAGGGTCAGAGGTCACTGCACCACTGAATCCAGGAGGCTTCGTCATGGAACTGTCACTCTTAACAGATACAACGCTGGGTTCTGGAGATTCTGAACTCTGTCTCTCCCTGCTGATGCTGAAAAAAGGCAAACATGATGACATTTAACACCAGAGTATGCAAGCAGAGACATTTAGTTTTGAAGGGAGGCTCTAAGAGCGTTCCACCACCGCACCATCACGAGTACAATTCATGCCAACAGCCCATAATTTAACAGCATATTTAGCAAGCATTCACTTGTTAAACATAGCTGGCTTGATTGAGAAGAATAACTTTTATTTAAGGTGATTTACAAATAAAGAGTAAAACAGAACAATCCAGTGATAGGGTGTGGGAAGTGATTTCTGCCAATTGCCCTGTCCCATGACTGTGAAAGTGAATATTTGGGATAATTTCAGGAATCATCATTTAGCAATGACTGGCTTCTGGAATACTTTTGTATATCAATTTAATTAAAAGCATCTTCCAATGCTAAAATGGGGCAATGCCTTACCTGAGGTCAGAGGTCACTGTTGCATCATTGGAAGAAAGCAGACTGTTTGTGTTTCTATCACAAATAGACATACAGCTTGATCCAGTAGACGAAGAACACATTTTAGAGGCAGTGCCATCATCTTCGCCCTTTTCACGGACACTCATTTTAGAGACTTTCTCCCTCAAAATTGGGCCCACAATTCTGAGAAAAAAATAATTCAGAGTTGTGACTTAATTTCACACAGTTGTGAGTTATAAAGTCAGAATTTTGAGTTTTAAAGCAGTTTGTTTTGTCAGTCGTGGGGCGGGGCTTGGTGTTTTAGTTACAATGAACCCCCCCCGTCGGCTACAGCGACAACGATATCATCGTCCATCGCGATGTTTCATATTAGACATCGTAAGATGCCAAATTATTCGACATCACCCAACCCTATGCTGCTCCCTACAAAAGCTCTCTTCGGCACAATAATTTAATGTTTTTTTCTTTTCACAATTTCATGTACAAATATGACATCTGCACAATCTAATGTACAATATTCATGTACAAGTTCTTGTACAGCTTCTGTTTGTGGATGTGTATTCATCTAGCTATAGATATTATAGTATTTATAGTATATGTACAAAGCAAAACAGGCAGCAACTGCATTTTTGGTAAAAAATTAGTTAATATCATTTTCATGACATTCAAGGCATCCTTTGTTATGTGACTAAAAATATCTTAACTCAAATGTGTGTCGTTTTGTAGAAAAATGGTAGTCGTTTGTACAGCCCTAGTGAAACAAAGCATGAGAACAGTAACATCCATTACCGTATTCTTGTTATGTTTTAACTGACAAAAAATAACCGTGTTGGTGCGCAGTGAAGTTACTGTTGCCATGGTGAACACGCACAGCTGATTTACACACAATCTATTATTAAATGTATGTTTACTAATTTGAAATATCTGTCCCATATATTCATTTCATTCAGTACTTTGTGTTTATAAACCTACTGAAACAGATACTTCACCATATAAAATCATCAACGTGTTTATCGTAGTTATCATCAATATGGTCCTATTTAAAATACATTGTCCCCATTTGGGCCTTGATACAGCTTAGTTTTAATTTTTATTAGCTGTTTCAACACCAGAACAGATTCCGGGTGGAAATACTGATCTAAAATGGTCAAATTAGTTTGGGTTGGTTTATCCATATTCAGGAAAACAAACGGTTCTAATTGTTTCAAATACAGTGTATCTAACACACCCAGAGCCCAAATAGTTTTTGGAGAATCTGTAGTTACTGCCTTTTTCCTTGGTATGGTGCCACGTTTTTGTTAAGTAGCCTAATGCAAAGCAAGAATACAGTAACTGCAAAATAGTGGTAAAATATAAAATTAAATATGAGGATTGATATGTACAAAGACTAAGCTAATATAAAGTAACAAAGCCACATGTCCAATAATCTACCTACAACTACTTAGGCTGGATGACGGGATAAATTTAAAGTCATTTTTCTCAGTTCTGCACTCGGCCTAATTACTGCCTTTTGCTTTGTCGGGCAGTATAGTCAGATGGTTGTTGTATAGCGCTATTGTTCTTCCTATGCTTGTTTTACGTTGTATGCTTATCTACAGTATGTGTAACTAGTTTGTAGCACCGTGGTCCTGCGAGACACGACATTTCAGTCCACTATATGTCCACACATGTAGCAGAATGACAATAAAGCTTGACTTGATATATATATATATATATATATATATAACGCTGTTGAGATAAAATGATCCGGGTTTAAAATGACATGCAAACGAAAGCCCAAACAACTTGTTTTTATATACCTGCATGGCTTCATGAAGAAAAGGTCTTAAACTTACCTCAAAATACGCTTCTTTTAAACTACCTTGCTTCGTAGGCTCGAAATTGAGTCGCTTCCTCCTTTTTTACTTTCGATTCTAGAGAGTCTGTGGGCTCTCTCTAGTGGCCCACAGCTCAATCACTCAACTACACCTGTCAGCACAAGTGTTTGATATAGGGAGGCTGCAGAGTCAAATGGGTGGAGCTAGAGCTCCAGCTCCCCTCTCCCAGGACCTAGTGGGCGGGGCTTGAAGCACCATCAAGTGGCTGTTAATGTTATTGCGAGTTCAACCGTAATATAAGTCAATATTTAGTTTTATGTTGATATTGCTGGAATAGTGCTTTATAAATAAACTGAAACTTGATTCGCAAGATGCTGGCATAGATATTTTCGGCTTATTTTTCTCTAATAATAATTAGATAAATAATATTTTTTTAAAATACTTAGGCTAAATAGGTTACTCTCTTCTCTCTTGCAGGCTGATAGCCATGTAAAGAGTATTTATATACTTTCTTTTTAATATTTACAATGATTCAAATTAAGTAATTGAATGTAGAAAACTATAAAAACAAAAAAATGAATTAAATGTGTAATTTAAACTTTCCAAAGATTTCACAACACTAAATATTAAATGAACAATAGTTTTTTGTATTGTTTTAAATGCTAGGAAGGAATTACTACTGTGCATGTTCAACAAATATGTGTTACTACGTCACACTCAGTATAATTACCAGTATAAGTTATAATCAGTATATTGTTTTTTCTTAAAAGCGCATTTCATATTTGATTGGGTGAACATTATTTTATTTATTTATTTATTTAACAGGGACAGTGCATGGCCCTCAGCCTTGCAAGAATGAGCTACAAGCTAAATTTTATCTGTAGTCCCTGGGCAGGAAAAAGTAAAAATACAGTTAATCCAAAAAACACATAAATATGCCATAAAAGCATCATCACAAAATAGCCTTTCAAACAACAACAAAGTTTCACATCCTTAAATAAAACAAAAAAAAAAACACATTAAAACACAACAGCAGGACAAATAAAATTCTATATTAATAGACGCAACAATGCAATGTTACGATATAACTATGAAAAGTTTTTAGAGTTTTTGATTGATGGGTACATGATTGAGTAGATTTAAGCCATAATTTTATCTTATATTTAAAACCAGTAAATGAACTGATGTCTGTGATCTCGTTAGGTATGGAGTTCCAGCAATTGGAGGCTCTGATAGAGAAGGCTGATTTGTCAAACTCATGTACAGCACAGCGACCTCTACTGGTCACCCTGGTTGTTCTCCTACTGTTGGAGAGTAATGACATCAACTCCCCACTACCCTGGTGGCTTTTTATCTAATACTTTGAGAGTTTGTTTTTTATAACTGTAACGCTCAGTACTAAGGAAATGGAGAAGAAGGTAAGTATAAACAAACGGTTTATTTATGAGTAGGGAACAGTGTTGGGAAAAGTTACTTTTAAAAGTACAACAATACATTACAACATTGGGTTACTCCTTAAAAAAAGTAACTAATTACGTTACTTTTTATGGAAAGTAATGCGTTATATTGCTTTTGCGTTACTTTTTAAATATGGGACGAGCTTGAGTGTTTGTTTTTAATATAAGACTTTCTATTTATAGCAAATGTAAAAGCACACCAATCAACCGCATGTCACCAATAAACCTTGGGCTGAAAAAAAAGTAATTTCACATCTGTAAAAGTAGAATACAGGAGAAAGTTCAATTTTTTTTTAAGCCATTTTTGCTTGTTATGCATTACCCCCAACACTGGTAGGGAATATATGATATGATAGCTGTACTCCTTTCTCATTGAGTTAGCAATCTCTGTGATTTTAATCCTCTTGTCTGTTTCCTTTCACAGCTGAGGATGGAGTCGAGCTTGGCATGGGCGAGTGAACAGCAGTCTGAGGAAACAGGTGAGTGAGGCAGATGAGTATTAACAGGTAAGTGATAGAACTTTCTCACGTGTTGTAGGTGAGCTGTGTTGGCTGAGAGAATGAGAAGTTGGCGAGGCAAAGCCAGATGAGCAAACTCCCAACTCCTTTCCTCCCTAAGGTAAGTGATTTGCTTGAAAGTCTCCAGTCACACAGGCTTAAGAGTCTATAACTTGGAAGTAGCAAAGAGCAGTAACAAAGGCTTGAAGTCACATAACAGCTAACCATAAGGTAAGAATTGGATGTTACCTCAATCTCAGCCGATGAGTGACTGTAGCGCTGGGGCTTTTAACCAAGCTCAACTGATAGTGTTCAGGTGGCGGTAATTAATTTTCAGGTGACTGAGAGCGTGTGAACTCTGCTGCACCTGGTGGTGTGACAATAACGTTTGTAATGAAGCAAGTATTGTTTTTCCAGTTTGTGACAAACTTGTAATGCAATATGCAAAATGTAAAAAAAGATTGAATGCATATACAATTTAGCAGCATCTAAAGGTGACTGATTACGAATGTGTCTAAAATTTCTTAAATTAAGTTTATTGCAATATTGCAAACCTGCTTTATTTGTTTTTTAAAAGACAACTGTGAATCAAGAGTAACTCCCAAATATTTAAAGTGTGACACAGTCTAGATTTTTTCCCCGTTTACAATGACATCTGGCTGATTTCCATTTTTCCTTATATAAAAATACATACACGCACTTTTACTGATGTTAAGTGTCAAGCAAGACTCAGACAGCCAGGTGGCAATTTTTGCCATTGCTGCTGTTAATTTAGTTGCCACTTCATGCTGTCTTTTCCATGTGCCAAGATGACCGTGTCATCTGTATACATTTGAATGTCAACTTCAGGACATACTAGCGGTAGATCGTTAACATACAAGCTAAATAACAAAGGGCCTAAAACTGAGCCTTGCGGGACACCACCAGAACAATTACTAAATGGTGACGCTAACTCTGGTGCATTGCCTTCTCATAGTGAGATAGGACTCCATCCACTTCATAGCATCATCAGAAAAATTTAGATTTGACAACTTAGAGTGGAGAACATTATAATTTACAGTATCGAAAGCTTTTTTCAGATCCAGAAAAACAGCTCCTACAGAACTCCCACTATCTAGTTTTGATTTGATTTTTTCAACAAAATAGCAGATACAGTAGCTATTTCAGTCGAATACTTGGTCGGAAAAATGGATTGCTTTAGTGATAAATTAACTAGATGTGTAACGGGGTGTTGAGGGAGTGAATATTAGTTTTTTATTACATTTTATTTTCAGAAACTTCATTTATCTCAAAAACGGTCTTGTTATAATCTGGTTTTGCTATATTTTTAACTCTTGCACCAAAAGTGTCAGATAAATTCTGAACTGATGAAATAAAATAAATGTTAAATGCAGAAGCTATTTCACTAGGGTCATTAGTTAAAATTCCATTCATTTTCAACCCATGTCCATTTCCCTGATTTTGCTTATTGTCTTTCTTTGTTAATTTATTTTTATTGCTTCATATCAATTTACTATTTCCTTTTCCCTCTTTAATAATGTCCATAAAAAACTTTGCTTTTGTTTCCTTACTTCATTGACTACTTTATTACGAAGGTTTGTAAAAATTTGTCCATCAGTAATTAATTTAGACTTCAGTGCTACTTTCAGATTGCCCTTACGCCGTCCATTTTTAAGGGTTTTTGTATATTTTTCTTTAATCCTGTTTATCGTACCAATGAAGGACTCACAGGAGGCATCTATATCATCTGTAAGTAGAACATCTCTCCAATCAGTTTGACTTAACTCTTCCTTGAATGCATTCATGTCATGTTTCCTTATTCCATAGGAGTTTTTAATTATCTCTTGTTGATAAATAATCAGTTTTTTCGTTAATTTCCTTGCAATAAGAGTCATATTATGATCTGACAAACCAGTGAGAAGATTAAAAGATTTTATAATTCTCTCAGGCTTGTTACTGAAAATGAGATCAATTTGTGTTTTTGAAACATTTGTTATTCGTGTAGGTCCATCTATTAATTGAGTCAGTTCAAACTTATCTGTAAGTGTTTTTAACTTTTTTCTAGTTGCTTTTTCAGCCCAATTTAAATTAAAATCACCCAGAACTATAAATTCTTTTTTTGTGTCCAATAATTTAAGCAGGTTCTTAAAATGTTCATAAAACGTAACATCATATGACGGTGGTCTATACACGCCAATCACATTAAATGACATCTGCTGAGAAAGGGTAATAGTAATGCCAATACATTAAAGTTCATTTACAAATTTTAGATCAATTTGTTCGCATCTAATGTTCTCTCTCACATACATAAGTAGCCCGCCGCCTTTTCCTTTGTTTCTGTCCTTTCTGAAAACCTTGTAGCCAGGCATTATGAACGAGGCTACAGGTGACAATTTAGATAGCCATGTTTCAGACAGACAGAGGAAGTCCAAGTTTGAGTCAGTAAAAAGTTTTTCAAGTTGTTCCGATTTTGCTCTTACGCTACGAATGTTAAAGGTGACCTCCGAGGAGCCCCCTCGGCTTTGCTCGTGGATCCCAAACAATTTTGGAATGCTGAACAGTTTGGAAAAGGCCGATGTTAAAATGTTTTGTGACTGCCGCGTTTTCAGTGCCTTTGTTGATCGGCATTATCTGGAGTTATGAGCGTCCTCGCCAGGGATAAATCTTCCACCATTAAAATGTTGTTTCAGGGTCAATAAAATAAGTTGACCAAGAAACACATCTAACTCAGCAAATCAGGATGTGTAAATCTAAACTAGAGCCTGGGCAGTATTGTTTTTTAGGTCCAATTTTGAATTAATTTTAGCATGCTCAAGTTCACACAACATCCCACTGGGTGTTAAAGTAGCTCAATTCCACTGGAAAACTGCAACATTGATGGCTGCATCAACTCTCCTATAGTTACTGACACCATACCCTTTCTTTGCGTGATGATTTGGGCTGCATTATGCAAATATTACTACATCTTGATGTAGACATGATGTGATGTAGACGTAAATGAAGCATTTTATAGTGATGGGAGGTTTGGATCATTTTACTGACTTGGTCATTTGAGTCTTGTTCAGCAAAATGACTGAATCTAAAAAATTAACAAATTATTATTATTATTATTTACTTTTACAGTTATGTGCTGTTCTCATCTCAAATTGTAGCTTTTTATTTCTTACAGTTAACAAATGTGTTAATTTCTGTCATGATGGTTATTTTCTATAACTAAGTGTGGTAAATAATGTAATGAGGAATCGGTTATTATTAAGTCTCCTTCTGGTTCAGAATGTATGGTAACATTTATAGGGCTGCCACGTGATGAACAGAGAATCTGAAATACCCGAAGACTCAAGATGAACTAATCAATTTTCTTTCAGGCTCAAACTGTATTGGATAAACGTATTGGGCTGTCACGTGATAAACAATTCACTAAAACCGGAAGACTCAAAACAGGTGAACTAATTTCAACACAGAACCTACAAGATGATGTGCATATAAAGGGCTCACTCCCCATGATGACTTGTTCTTCCCGCGTCACATTATCTTTTACATTCACAAACAGCTACATACCACACTAAAGAAAAGGAAAAATAGAAATCGCATCATATTCTCACTTGGACAGAGCTGTTAGGTTTTCTGTGTGTTCTGTTTTGGTTTGCTCTCTACGTGTATGCCCATATTTGGTAGTTCCTGTACCCAATGAGTAGCTACATTATGTTTATTTGTTTCCAGCCGTGTTCCCCGTGTGTCTTGAGTTGTCTTATTATGTCTCAGTATTTAACTACCTTGTTTTCCTAGCCTCCCTTGTCAGTCATTATCTTTGTCTACTACAGTATGTTGTTTCTAAGTTCAATAACTAAAAGATTCACTTTGATATACTGCACGACTCCTGCATTCTACCTCCAGCAAGATCATGACAAGAGCACAGGAAGGAAGGTGAAACAATTATATATTTATAAAGATTATTGCACAGATATGAGACTGACGATGGCAGAGGAAATCCGGGTGACTGTGGAGAGGTGGATATGGTCCAGATGAGGTAACTGGGAAAGTAACTGATTCCAATGATTGCAGGAATGACAGAGACATGTTGCAGCAGACACCACAGATGACTGACCTGACGAAGACGACATGGGAACACCAGGAACACACAGGAGACACAGGGAACTCTGGAGACATTGGAGAATATGAGATTAGAACAGGTAAGAGATTCAGGTAAGTTAGTAGAGCAAACCAGCAAGGGAGTGCTAAGTCCCTCTGGTCATTGACAAGGCCGGATGCTAAGAGCAGAGTGAACTGTGGTTTTGTAGTGCTGATTGTCCATCATCCAGCTGACTTGATACACAGGAGTGTTGAAACAGCGTAGATCAGCGACAGTCTTGTGTATGCGGACTGCCCTCTGGAGATGGTGGTAAGCTAAGTCCTAGAACCTCTCGCTCTCCCGGAACCAGTAGTCTACCGCTGGGATATCAAAAGGTTCCCTGGACCATGGGAACAGTGGGGGCTTGGCCCAGACCAGAAACTGGTTACAGGAGTCCTGGTGGCCAGAAGGTTCGTAAGAGGCGACTTGGGTCTTTCAACGTATGCAGGAAAATGCTGACCATGTTCTATCACTCCATATCACTGCAAACAGGCTGAACAGGCTGATTAAAAAGGCTGGTGCTGTCCTGGGTGTCAGTCTGGAGAACCTGGCAAAGGTGTCTGAGAGGAGAATGCTAAAAAAGCTTCTCAGTATCATGGACAACCCCTCTCACCCCATGCTCGCCTCCATGATGGGCCATTGGCGCACACACAGCAAAAGACTCATCGCCTCTACATGCAGAACTGTCCGTCACAGGAATCCTTACTACCTGTGGCAATAAGACTATACAACTCATAACTGCCCTGTAGGTGATTTCTCAGGATTAATATTTATTTCAATACTAATGTTACTTGTCTTCTGTCAATTGTTCCTACTCTCTTTTATTCATTATTCATTGTGCACTGTTACATTTTCAGAACCACTTGCACTAATAGTTATGTTTTTATCTTATCTAATTTTCATTCTTCTACTGTTATTATTTACTGTACTTACTGTATACTGTTTTATTATCATTATTATTATTATTTACTATACTTATTGTATATTATTATTTAAAATAGTGTTTTGAAAATAGCTTTTTTGACAGGGTAAAATGGGTGTTTGTTACACTGCCATTGAGAAATTTTAAACTATATTAACAGACTAATAAACATACTTTTCATTATGACCCTAAAGAATCATATCTGCTCATGGAAATTGGCGTTATATCACTATGAAATAAATAACCAAATACAACAATGTTGAATAGGGGTTAAATAATTGTGACAGAGCTGTATTATTAAAAAAATCGTAACTTTATAAGAAATTCATATTATATTATATATTGACATCACATCAGCCAGTGAAGTGCTTCAAATGTAACCTTTACAAAGTCCTGGACCTTCAGAAAAACTTATAGTTGTCACGCTCAGGTAAGACTGACGAAGGAATTTCAGTTGATGTTTGAGTTTATTGATTCAACATAGACAGACTGCAACAGCTGTTTTATTTCTTGCAAAAACAGGATATAAGGATAACTTAAGGAACTTCGCTGGCAAGTCTGGAGATCAACAACATAATCAGTGGTTAACATCAAACAAAAGCAGTTAAGTAACATAGGTAAGTAACTTCCTCATTTTCAGGAGTCAGAGTTCGAAAGGTAAGTAGTAGGTAGGCATATACAGTCTTTCAACAGTTTGTTCAGGCAGCGCTAATTTCTGAACAGGAGCATAGCGTGAGAGTTCAAGGAGGTAAGTAGAAGGTAAGTATACTCATGCTTTGGTTCAATCCATTTGGGTTTTGATATTCCTTCGCAAGAGCATAGAGTGAGAGTTCAGTGTGGTGAGTTTTTTTTCCAATCCGAGCCGCGCAGCGACCATTGAGATGATGCAGGTAAGACAAGAGGAGATAACCAGGTGAGAGTCAAGGTTCAGAGGAGAATTGAGCGTATAACCTCGAGCTCAGTCAAAGAGTCTCTGAAGCAGCGATCTTTTATCCGCCCTTGATTGGATCAGGTGTTTCAAAACTCAGGTGATCGTGATCTGGTAATTGGTGGCTGCGTGCTCTCTGTGTCTGCGGGCTCAGTGACAGGTGACAGTGACGGTGTGACATTACTCCCTCCTCCACGAGCGGCTCCTGACGCTCGGACCCGACGGCGAGGGCGACCACGACCTCAGGGGGCAGGACAGTCAGGATGGGATTGATGGAATTCTGTGGTTAATGTTGGATCTAGTATATCATTCCTGTCGACCCAACTGCGCTCCTCTGGACCGTAGCCTTCCCATTCGATCAGGTATTGGAGCCGCCCATTCCGCCGCCGGGAGTCGAGGATGGATTGGACCCGGTAGATATCCTCGGGGGTCTCGACTTCAGGTGGAGGAGGGGATTCCGGTTGCTCTGTGGAAGGAGGAAACATAGGTTCAGTATAAACTCTCTCGCTCTCCCAAAACCAGAAATCCACCGCCGGGACTGTAGAGGGTTCCTCGTTCCAGGGGAAGAGCGGAGGTTGGAACCCTAAAACACATTGAAAGGGGGTTAGCCCGGTGGTGTCTTGTCTAAGGGAATTCTGGGCGTATTCAGCGCAGGGTAGATAATCACTCCAGGAGTCCTGATGGGTGTGACAGTATGAGCGGAGGTAGTGGGAGATCTCCTGAATCTTTCGCTCCGTCTGGCCGTTAGTCTGTGGGTGATAACCCAAAGACAAGCTGACTGTAACCCCCAGAAGGCGAAAGAACTCCCTCCATACTCGAGAGGTAAATTGGGTACCTCGATCCGACACAATATCCTCTGGAATGCCAAAGTGTCTGAAGACATTTGAAAAGAGGAGTTGAGCAGTATTCATAGCTGTTGGAAGACCAGGCAATGGGATTAACTTACAGGATTTGGAAAATCGATCAACGACTACTAGTATGGTAGTGTACCCTCCTGAATTTGGCAGATCCGTGGCGAAATCGATGGCAATATGTGACCACGGACGTTCGGGTATGGGTAGTGGTACCAGCTTGCCTTCAGGTAGACGACGAGGAGTGGTGGCCATGGCGCAGATGGAACAGCCCTTCACGTATCGGTAGGTATCTTGTACCATTTCCGGCCACCAGTACGTCTCTACCACTGGGTCGGGTTGATGCAGTCGTGATAGTGCGTCTGCCTTGGTATTCCTAGATCCAGGTCTATAAGAGATTTTAAAGTAAAAGCCGGTAAAGAATAATGCCCATCGGGCTTGTCGTGGGTTTAGACGCCGAGCATCCTTCAGATATTGGAGGTTCTTGTGATCAGAAATGACGGTAAACTGGTGTTTAGCCCCCTCCAGCCAATGACGTCATTCTTCGAGAGCCAGCTTGATTGCGAGAAGTTCTCGATTTCCCACGTCATAATTCTGCTCTGCCAGAGATAATTTCTTCGAATAATAGGCGCAAGGGTGAAGAGTGGCTGGATTCCCGTGTTTTTGGGAGAGAGTGGCTCCAACACCAGTGGTAGCAGCATCAACTTCTACAAAGAAAGGCAGATCAGGATAAGGATGTCTTAATACAGGAGCTTGGCAAAAGGCGGTTTTTAGAAGATCGAAGGCTCCTTGTGCAGCAGAGTTCCAGGTAATCCTCTTTTTAGCTCCATGTAGGAGGGATGTTAAGATAGAGGAAATTTTGCTAAAGCCTTGAATAAACCTGCGATAAAAATTAGCAAAGCCTAAAAACCGCTGCAGCTCTTTAACGGTGGTAGGAGTGGGCCAATTGTGAACCGCCTCTACCTTCCTTTGATCCATCTCAATGCCCTCTGGGGTAATGTA
>JAUCMU010000482.1:0-12439 GCA_032275025.1 Enteromius treurensis | reverse complement strand
AAAAATCCAGTCCACAATTACCTTTTATATTGAAAATAAGTCATTTTGTGTGTGTTTTTTCCCCAAATCAGTGACATCATTTATAAAATTGGCAATTAAAGAGTCAAAATCCAGATTTTTTTTAAAAACATTTGGTAGTTTTGGACAGAACTGAAGTCGATTAATAGATTTATGTAAAAAAAAATTAAAAAAATAATGATACATTTTTACAGCCTTTTAATGTAGGGGGCGTTTTTGCCCCCTAGCATAATGGGAGGGTAGTAAATTTGCCCACATTTTGAGGATTTAAAAAAATTCAAAACATTTTCCTAAAATATGTGTAAAAATTAGACTTGTCACCAGAAACCATTCAATTTGCTGAAACGCCCTTAACAATGCATAAGGGTTAAAATAAATACATTTGAGATGCCTGAAGGCAGTGTTTCATTTGAAAATCATAATGCTACGAGCACAAACAGTGATGCTACAGTAAAACACATCACATAGACATCGGTCTTAATTTGGAGATTAATATTTAAAAAGCTGTTTTCATCCATTTTTAAAAATGCTTAAGGAAACCTAAAGGAAATCTTCTCTAGATTAGCTAATGTTTTCAGTCTGCCAGTGATCAGATAAACAATTAACAGAATGACCTGTGATGAAACATGGGAGTCATTCGAATCCATTTGCCAGCTTTATTAAAAGAGTAGTCAAACAGGTGGAGGTTGGTGCACAGGCAATCAGATATATGCAAGACAAACAGCAGATCGAAATAAACAGGCAGAACAGTTCAGGGCAGGCAGCAATGATCAATAATCCAATAAACAGGCAAAAGGGTCAAGGCAGGCAGCGAGAATCAAAAGTCCAGATAAACAGTCCAAAATCACACCAGAGAATCAAACAGGAAAAACGCTCAGAATTATCGCCAGAGTAAATGAGACTTTACGTCAAACTGGCATCTGAACGCCGCTTATAAAGGGCAGATAATGCCAAACACCTGGCGGTGCAATCGGCCCAGGTGCGTGGGTTAAAGAGTCTGGGTAGGAACGCTGCTGTGATCCAGAGAGAGCCATGGAGGTACGACTTGTGACAGAGCCCCTCCCCTGCGAGCGGCTCCTGAAGCGAGGAACCTGGCAACACCGAGGTCTTCTGTGGGGTCTGGGAGCTGGTTTCTTGGGGTAGGCACAATGGAAGGCCTCAGTGAGTGAAGGGTCCAGGATGTTGCAAAAAGTCGACCCATGACCGTTCTTCTGGCCCATACCCTTCCCAGTCAACGAGGTTATGTAGCATCCTGCCTCGGTGCCGGGAATCCAGGATCTCACGGACCTGGTAGATGTCCTCTTGGTCCTCAGCAAGGGGAGGGACATCGGGTGTCGCGACCTCGTCCTGGTCCCTCTCTCCGGTGGGTTCAGCAGCGGGCTTGAGCAAGGAAATAGAGAAGGTGGGTGAGATGCGATATGTGGCAGGTAAGTCTAAGTGATATGATACTGGAGTAATTTGTCTTAAGATATTGAATGGACCCACGTACCTGGGATTCAACTCTCTGCAGGGGAGACGGAGCCTGAGGTCCCTGTTCGAGAGCCAGACCTATTGCCCTGGTTCGTATGGTGGACCTGGATGGCGATGAGGATTGGCCTGAGCGGTGACTCGTTGGATGGCACTCTGGAGGTGAGTGTGGGCAGCGTCCCAAGTCTGTTCACTGCGCTGGAGCCAGTGATCTACTGAGGGTAAGTCCGAGGGTTCTCCTGACCAGGGGAAAAGCGGCGGTTGGAATCCAAGGACACACTGGAACGGAGTCATATTGGTGGATGGTTTCCTCAGGGAATTTTGAGCGTACTCTGCCCAGATTATGAATTAACTTTACTCGCCCTGGTTGTTGTGGCAGTGGGTGCGGAGGAAACTAAACTAAACTAAAGTTCCTGATTCATGTGCTCTGCCTGTCCTTTGGATTCAGGGTGATAACCGGAGGTAAGGCTCACATTGATATTAAGTTGAGTACAGAAGGCTCTCCACACCCATGAGGTGAACTGTGGGCCCCTGTCAGATATGATGTCTTCGGGGAGGCCGTAATATCTGAACACCTGCTCTAACATGACTTGAGCTGTTTCGCAGGCGGTAGGTAATTTCTTGAGAGGAACTAGTCAACAGGCCTTGGAGAATCGGTCTATGACGGTGGGTATGGTGGTATAGTGGTTAGAGGAAGGCAGATCGGATGGGTAAAGGTTGTAGTAGGCCCGCTGGACACTGTTGTGAAGACTTGGAGACTTGACAGACTGAGCAGGCTTTGACAAAGTTGGTGACATCAGTGGACAGGTTGGGCCACCAGAAGCGGTTGGTAGTGAGATCTAAGGTGGCAAGGATACCTGGGTGACCAGCGTTGGGACTGTCGTGGATGAGATGGAGCAGAAGATCCCGTAGAGGTACTGGAACATAGATTTTGTCAGGAGTACATTCAGGAAGAGACGGGTCTGCGGTCTGAGCATCAGAGATTTCTCTTCCAATGTCCCATTGAACATGTGCTATAATAATGGTGGAGGGAAGGATGGTTTGGGGTTGGCTGGCCTGTGAGGTATTATCAAATTGGCATGATAGGGCATCGGCTTTGATGTTCTTAAATCCAGGTCGATACGTTATCTGAAAATCGAACCAGGAAAAGAAGAGCGACCAGCGGGCCTGACGGGAGTTGAGTGTCTTGGCTGAGTGTAAGTATTCCAAGTTTACGTGGTCTGTTAGTACCAGAAATTACTCTTTAGCCCCCTCCAACCAGTGCCTCCACTCCTCAAGGGCTGCCTTGAGTGCCAGTAATTCATGATCACCCACATCATAGTTTCATTCTGCCTGTGTTAGCTTGTGGGAGTAAAAGGCACAGGGGAAGAGTTTGGGTGGATTGCCTTGGCGTTGAGAGAGTATGGCCCCTAAGCTGGTGTTGGATGCGTCCAACTCGACTACAAACTGTTTCTCTGGGTCAGGATGTCGGAGAATGGGGGCTATGGTGAATCTTTCCTTGAGTTACTTGAAGGCGTTCTCACTTTCGAGGTTCCATGGTAGGTGCTTAGTTCCCTTTCGAGTAATGGAAGTCAGGGGGGCTGCGACTTTGCTGAAATGTCTTATAAACCTCCGATAGAGTTAGCAAATCCCAGGAAACGTTGAAGCTACTTCAGGTTCTGAGGTTTGGGACAGTTAACAACTGAAGAGACTTTCTTTTCATCCACAGCGACCCCTTCAGCGCTGATGATGTATCCCAAAAATTAAGCCTTAGTCTGTTGGAACTCGCATTTGGAGAGCTTGGCATAGAGTCAGTGTTCAATAAGCTTGGTCAGGACTGTTTGGACATGTTGAACATGTGAGTCAAAGTCTTTGGAGTAGATAAAGATGTTGTCAATATAGACAATGACGAAACGGTTAAGCATATCTCTGAAGATGTCATTTACCAAGGCTTGAAATACAGAGGGGCTATTGGATAACCCGAAGGGCATAACAAGATATTCGTAGTGCCCACTGGTGGTAGAAGAGGCCGTCTTCCTCTCGTCTCCTTCTCGTATCCGAATTAGGTTGTAAGCGCTGCGGAGGTTTAATCTGGATTTGGAGGTTTAAGGCGGATCGCAGATGTTCCAGAGCTGATGGAACTAGAGGTAAAGGGTACCTGTACTTGACGGTGATTTCATTCAAGGCCCGGTTGTCAATGCAGGGTCTGAGTCCTCCGTCCTTTTTCTTCACGAAGAAGAAGCCTGCCGAGGCTGGGGAAGTGGAAGGTCATATGAAGCCCTTGGATAATTCCTCCTTGATGTAGTTTTTCATGCTCTCGGTCTCGGGTTGTGACAAGGGGAAGATACAGCCTTTAAGTGGTACTTTTCCAGGTAGAAACTCAATCGCACAGTCAGTGGATGTGTGGAGGTAACTGAGAGGCTTCCTCTTTGCTGAAGGCCTTTAGGAGGTTGTGATACTGGGCTGGTAAATCTTGTGTGTCAGGTGAAACAACAGGTGCGGTGAGTATACTGTGGATGGGCCTTTTCATCTGGTGGAGGCAGTGCGTGTAATTTGATGAGTGGACCAAGAGATGGTGTGGTTGTGCTGTTCCAGCCAGGGCAGACCGAGGATTTAGGAGTTTAGGAGTCTGGGCGGTGATCTTTCCTGACCCTAGGGGTCGGCCATCGAGGGCTGCCACAGTGGGAGAACATGCAAGGAGAGGAAGAGAATGTTTAGAAGCAAACTCCACATCAATGAAATTCCCTACTGCCCCTGAGTCAACGAACGCCCTGGTTTTGATTTCTTGGCCCTGATTAATCACACACACATCAATCTTCATAGCTGATGACAAGGAAACAGCACTCACCCAGTAAGTCAAGGAGCGAGGTGGTCGAATAGGGCAGTCGGCCCGGATGTGTCCTGGATTGCCACAGTACATGCAGAATGTTTATTCATAACAGGGCAAACATAGACAGGCTGAGTCATCACCGGCAGACATAAAATAGCAGAGGCAAAACCAGAGAGTGGTCAGTGTCCAGGCGTGGGTCGAACGAACGGCAAACAGAGTCCAAAGGAGTTGGCAAAAGCAATAATCCGAATGAGAGCAGGGGTCAGCCACAGTAAATCCAGGCAGGGAAAACAAAGACACGAATGAACACGAATGGAACTCAGGACAGGTTGACAGTTCAATGGACCGTGAATCACATACAAACACTACCGGGTTATAAGCTGGTGAATCTAGGTCAGTTAGTGGCGACAAACAATGAAATCCCATGACAACAGACGAGTGGGCGGAGACATGAGTTTATGGAATGATTCCGGGCATGACAACAGAGACAAACACACACAGAGTTCGTGGAGCGCTGGAGTGCCATCCAGTGGCCAGAGCTGGCCCTCCAGCTGATCATGACAGGTTGCTAATTAATTAATATTTTGTCAAGTGGCATTGACATTCCTTTTATGAAAGAAAAAATAATAATATTGAGATTTAATCCCTAATTGAGATTTTAATGACTCTCCATTAGAGAGATGAAAATAATTGTTTTAAAATAACATTTTATTCATGTCTTACATTTATTAAAGGGAAAGAAAAAATATAATATATTGGGGTGGTTTTGTGCCCTTATCACATAATATCTAGAACTTCTGAATGCTAACTTCTGAAATCTATTGAAAATGGGTCTAGTTGCTTGGCTGGTATGGAATGATTTTAGACTCAAAATAATTAATAGATGCGCACACAATTATTCATGCGCTACATAAATTTAATGCATGCATCTGTTGTCCTGGCTGGCCTTCAGAAGGGTCCTTTTGAGCTGCCTGAGTCTGTCGAGCTTAAATTCCTGTCTGCTAAGGCAGCGCTCCTGACTTCCATCATGAGGGTCCGGTCCCTTGTGTTCCTTGTGTTCCGGCCAGCCTACTCTCACATTGTCTTGAGACCCTGGCCTGGATACGTGCCCAAGGTTCCCACCACACCCTTCCGGGATCAGGTTGTGAACCAGCAAGCACTGCCCTCAGAGGAGGCAGATCCAGCCTTGGCATTGATGTGTACCGTAAGAGCCCTGCACTTATACGTGGACTGCACCCGGAGTTTCAGAAGTTCTGAGCAGCTCTTTGTCTGTTACGGAGATTAGCAAAAAGGGAAGGCTGTCTCCAAGCAGAGGTTGGCTCACTGGATAGTGGAAGCCATTGCTTTAGTGTACCAGGCCAAAGGTGAGCCATGCCCACTGGGAGTGAGATCACACTCCACTTGGAGTGTTGCCCCCTCCCATGCGTTGGCACGCGGCGTCTCTCTGGCAGACATTTGCAGAGCTGCGGGCTGGCACTTGTACTGAGCTAGGTGTCCACATGCAGGCGATCACATGTGGCACCAATAGGGGTGTAACGATATGCCCAAGTCAGGATACGGTACATATCTCGATACTGGATTCACGATAAGATGTGTATCAATTTTTTATAAAGATTTTTAAATAAAACTGAAATTCAAATAATAGATTTATTTCAAAATCATTAACAAATTTCAATAACTTTCTTTGTTGTACATATAATATATATTTCAAGGTTTAATTAAAAAAAAAACTTACAAAATAACAACTAAATGTGTCTTTCTGTCACTGAAAAATGTGTTAAATTTAACATGAACTTAAAATTAAAGTCTCAGGCAGAACTAAAAAAAATAAATTAAATGGTGTGCTGTTCAACATAAACACTAGTGTTTGTTTAGGTTCCCTGTCTGTCAGTCACTATGACGTTATGACGTGACGACAGACTGGGGTCAGTACTTAGGAGCCCTGATTCACTCTGATAAAGAGAAAACGCCAATGAAAATTGGCTAGTGGAATTTGCATGCTGAACCACTCCCCCGCTGACCGGGTATAAATAGGGAAGCAGGTGCATCCACTCATCAGATTTTGCTTTGGAGCCGAGAGCTGGTTAGATGCAGTTCTCTCATGAACGCAGTGCTGAAGAGAAACTTCAAGGAAACGGAAGCGGTGTGGAGTTACAAACGCAATCAATGGAGTTCCTGTGTGTTCCAGCAATTCCCTTGGGCGTTTCACAAAAGAGCAGTTACTGACACGGTTGGCTGTTGTCTTTTTAAAGATGCTGTGCCGACCATGCCCTCTTGGGTGTGGCTACCATCTTTCCGCTAGCGATGGCCACGAGCGCTGTCTTCAGTGTCTGGGGATCCAGCATGCTGAAGACGCGTTTGTGGAGGGTTCATGTGCTCATTGTGAGTCCATGCCCCTGACAGTTTTGCGATCTCGCCTCTCTCTCTTCCGGGGGAGTGTGAGTGAGTCAACATCTGCTCCCTGTGTTGAGTTCACCGCTTCCAGCAGGGACTCCGTGGCTAGAGTGGTTTGTCTGGGCCGTCTGTGGGCAGTCCTCACATTTAATTTGGTGGACCGTTAGGGGATCGTATGTCGATCACAGCATCGGGGGATGGGTTTTCATCTGGCGAGGATGCCAGGGATCTCACCTTCCGCCTGGTCCTTGTAGAGCCATGGCAGCTCTAGCTGACATGGTGGAGAACTTTGCTCAGTAGTACTTCACAGTGCAGAAGCAGACTGAGGCGACTCAGCAAATCCTGGCCTGGCATGACCCTCCAGCTGCCACCCGTCCGTCGCAGGGCCAATCTCGGTCTGCTCGTCGCCGAAGGCGCCCTCGCACTGTGTTGGTGGCCCAGCCTGGGAGCTGAGACAATGTCGAGGCCGCAGCATAGGGCCTCCAAGAAGACGGCTAAGCGACCCGGAGACAGGCAGTCTTGATAGAACAGTCTTGTCCCTCTCTGGGCCCAGGTGCTTGTGGCCTGACGGTGAGCAGTCAACGACTGCCTCACTGTCACCCACAGCACCTTACTTTGCCAGCGGCCAGGAAGTCACGGTTCAGGGACGCATTGCTTCCCACCGGACTTTCGGCAAGTCCCTCCGGGGACATGGGCAGCGGCACTGTCTTGAGTCAGTATGGGGAACCTTCTGCCCAATCCAGCTGCCCTGCTCACCGCTGCATACCTTCAGGCAAACTGGTGACTCCGATGGTCCCATTATCGATGAGACTGGAGGCGTGGGCCGGGCTTCTTAGCCCGTCGAGATGGCTCATCCGGACCATCCGGTTCAGCTATGCGATTCAGTGCGCCCAGCGTCCTCCCAGGTTCAGTAGCGTGCTCGAGACTGTGGTGGCAGCCCGAGACGCCTCTGTACTGCACGAGGAGATTGCTGTCCTCCTGGCAAAGGATGCAATAGAGCCGGTCTCTCCAGCCGAGATGAAGGCAGGGGTTTTTCAGCCCTTACTTCATTGTGCCATGGGAAGGTGGAGGCTTTTGCCCCATCTTGGACCTGCGAGTTCTGTTCAGAAAGTTGACGCAGAAGAGCATCATCAAATGCGTTCAGTGCCAAGATTGGTTCGCTTGCTTCCAGGTCTCGAGGGGGTAGAACATGGCAGTACAGGGTCCTCCCCTTCTGGCTCTCCCTGTCCAGACGTTACCTTTACAAATTTAGTCTTTTAAAAAAAATTACGTGCAATGTCACACCGTCTCTGTGCGCTGATCTCAGCGCAGTCACTGGCACACACTGTCTCTTTCTCTGTGCGTTGATCCCAGCACAGTAACTAGCACCCGTTCTCAGTCACCAATTATGATTAATCTGAAACACCTACAACCAATCACCAGCACAAGTTAAAAGCCTCACTCACCAAATTCTCAATGGCTAAGCTCGAGATAACTACCCTAACCTCATGCTCTTTCTTTCTTGTTACCTGACAGCCAGATGATTCCGCTGATGTAACCTGTCTGATTTTCACTCACCTGCACCGAGCACTGGACCTGGGTTGATCTTATAGGAATGTAAGAATATTACCTGATACCTCACCTGTGTTAAAGGAAGTTAACACGATGATCAAGGACAATCGGCAACTCTTACAAGTTCTACTTACCTGAGCGGAGAGGATTGAGTAGGAGTAGGATGCACTGGAGTTCGACATTCAACCAGTTTTAACCTGCACTGTGCACTTTCCTGGAATACTTACCTACCAGAGAGTCGTCAGTTCCGTGAGGCTGGAGAAGGAATTCACCCTTCACTCAAGCTAAGTCATGTTCATGTTCTGACCTGTATATCTCACCTGTGTTAAAGGGGCAGACACAGAGTCCCACGATCAGGAGATCACCAACCCGTCAACCAAAGACCTGAGGATATCCTTCTCTATTCTGCCTTGTAAAGGCAAAAGGCCGTAACTTCGATTTTAGTCGAAAGTGAGTTATTGATATTTTTTAGAATATTCAACACCTCTTTTATCATGTGGAGAAGTATCTTGAGTCAGTTTCATTGTTTTTTCGAGAAAATAATGCGTTGCCTTAACAGTAACTTCCAAAAGCCCTAGAGAAACGAAGATAGAACACCGTAACACCTGTTAGTGCTGTTTGGCTTTGTTTTGAAACGCTCTAATTAAGTTATGGTACTCTGTCTTTGTTTTTACCATACAATAAAGTTTGCCGCGTTTAAGTTACGGTGTTGCTTGTTTCTGTCATAACTCTGTCACTGAAGCACTTCTGACACACACTATTATAGATTTTATAGTGTAATCAGACACTGAAGTGTTTGTCTAGTGGTTAGAATTCGGCACTCTCACTGCTACGGCATGGGTTTGATTCCCGGTCAGGGAATGAGTGTCTTTTTTCCATACAAGGCCATTTGACTCAAGAAGCCCTGTTGTGAGTTAAAAAGGTCGAAATAGTATATTATTCTTAATCATTTCTAATGTATTAATAACGGCACCAGAATGCAACCAAAACACAGGATAGCAATAAGTAGATTACTATAAGTAATTATCAGTCATCCAAAATAAATGCCATGATCTCTTGATTTTATACAGTTGTTACTATAATGATTTTGTAAATGGTGATCAGCAACTGAATACTGATAGTGTGGAAGTTACTGCTCTTTGCCTTGGGATGATGTCTCACTTTTTGCATACAATTCAAAGGCAGAGGACAGTAACTTAAAAATAGGGGCAAAAGTCAAGTTTGAGCTCAAGATTTTTTATGTAGATAAATTGCATTATTAAAACATCTAATTTCCAGTGTTCTGGCTATAATTAATTTGGCTGGACAACAAAAAATCTTTAAAGTAATTTTTCTCAGTTCCACATAGTGAGTTAAGGTCTTTTGCCTTTGTATGGCAGTATAGCACTTATCTGTGCACACGGAGCTAGGAGTGGATGAGAGCGATCAGAGATCGCTGAGTGGACAGTCAGGAGACAGTCCGGACTGATTTGTTACAATTTGAACCGGATTCCCAGCTCTGCCATATTCTTTTGTTGTTTTAATAAATTCAGTTATCCTCACTCACTTGTGTCTCCAGTGTGCCTTGTCTGAGCCTGACAGGAAAACTCCACACGATACATTACTTCATACCAGTACATTAATCAATGGTTTGATGCAAGAAGTGCAAGAAAAACACTTTAAAATTTACAAGTTTTTCCTTATTTATAATTTATAATGATAAATGTTTAAGTTTGGTTAACTGAAGAAACTGACTGCAAGTATAAAAAGTTCAATTATATTATGATTCATCTGGGGTTTTATTGTTGCTACAACAGACTATAAAAACGGACAAATCCCTAGAAAAAATTAACTAATTAGTGACATTTTAGGAAATTACTTATGCCACAATTAAAATCACATTCATGACGTATAAAGCACTAGTTTATGTGTTTTCTCTCGGGAGAAATTCCTGTTTAATGGCACCTCTGGGGTGAAAACAGGCCAATATATTTTTGAACCTTTTGAGCCTTAACTGTGAAGCAGAGGCAAAAACAGTGGTTTGCTATCTACAACACTCTCCATGTATGTATTAATTATCATTTGTACAACCTTTGTATAATGTTGAATAAATATTTTCATTGTGATTTTTAATTGATTATCAACCTATTCAGGTTTATGTCCTTGCTGTAAATGTTGTGACAGTGAATTCTATATTAATGACTGTTTGTGACTGTTTCTCTCAGGTATCTTGCTTCTCGTCCACCAAATGCAAAGCACGCTGCAAGGAAGCTAAGTCGTAAAAAACGGACGGCCATGCAGAACACCAGCAATGCCATCATTACGCCTGCAGGATTTTACATTGTTGGCTTGACTTCAATGCCTTACATACATATCTATGTCATCTTTCTCACGGTGCTTTATGTGATCACAATCATGTGCAATGTCTTTCTGATTTCCATCATTTTCTACGACAAGCGTCTGCATGTCCCAAAGTTCATGGCTGTTGCTAATCTGGCTGTTGTTGATCTTGTTCTCAGCACCTCTCTTGTTCCTGGCATGATCAAGACTTACATTGTTCGAGACAATTTTGTACCGTTCAAACTGTGCCTTGTGCAAACGTACTTTTATTATTTTTTTTTATGTCTTGAACCATTTTCCTTATGTATTCTTTCTTATGACAGGTTCATTGCGATCTGTTTCCCTTTAAGACAAGAGTCTATTAACACAAACACCAGAATGGCTTATATAATCAGTGCGGTATGGTTCTATTTTAGCATTCTACTTCTCTATGGCTCTTTCTCCACCTCAACCCTGTCCTTTTGTGGCTCTCTTGAGGTCAACAGCTATTTTTGCGATTTTGCTCCTGTTTTAATGCTTTCTTGTAGTGATATGACATCTCAGTGGAATTTTGGCACTACTATGGTTATGATGTTGTTTATTGGACCACTGATTTTTATTTTCTTTACCTACTTGGGTATACTGACTGCTGTGTTCAGAATGAAAAATACTAAGAGCCGTTTTAAGGCGCTAAGCACGTGCATAGAGCATCTCATATTAGTGGCCTTATTCTTCATTCCTCTTGTAATCATCTTCTCTCTTATATTATTTGAAATGTTTTGGAGTCCAAATGTGAGTCTGTTGTGCTTATCTTTGTCGTCCCTCATTACACCCTGTGTGAATCCTATCCTCTACTCTCTGAAAACCAAAGAGATTCGAAGCAGGATTCATTCGTTGTTAACTCAGAGACTGTCTGTTCATCCTCTAAAAACTTCACTTTAATGTACAACATAACTGTGTACAACATTTAAGTGTAATGTGCTGATTATTTACAGAGTTGTCTTAGAGGCTTTCTGTGATGCTTCTGAGAGTAATGTTTTGTGTTCATATGATATTTTTTCAATAAAATATACAGTTTTACATTTGCTTTGTAGATATCTTAAAAAAAACTAGCATATTTTACTGATTAAAAAGGAATTCTTTAATTCTCAGCATTTAATTATAAAGAGAATTAAAAACAACACTACATTTTTATTGTGCAACATCTCTGAAATAAGAAATGAAAATGAAATGTTCATGTGTGCATGTGATCTGAAGTCACGCCAATGGAAATTGTGGTAAAGATGTAAGCAAACCAGCATGGCAGACCATACAGGACTTATACTCATTTGCAATAATTTCAATCACCAAAGGTGCTTACTCCTTGTTTATTTAAGGAAAGCAGAGGAAGAACAACGGTGCAAGAAAGGCTGTTATAGCTTTTATTTTACATAATATTATATTCTCACCGTGTTCCACTTGCATAAACACAGAATCTGTCGTTGTTGTTTCGCAGGCTTTCATGAGTTGTTGTCAAGAGGTCGAGAATTTAAAGATAACTTTATTTTCATATACTAATGTATTGTCTTGTATCTAGATTTTATATAGCTGGTTCGAACAGTTGTGCTCCTGCCTGTGCTCTGTAGCTTTGTATTTCTGTAGAACATTTGCTGCTGTGTATAGTGATAAATACACAAACTAATCTCCCTCAATATATAAATATATAGTATATATTTATACTCAATATAGTATATATCAAACCTATTTGTTTGTTGATCATTCACTTTCAATATAATGCAGTCATTAACTGCGGTCACACCATCTGCGCTTCGTAAAAGTGCGGTCACGCCTATATAGATGAGTACGGTAGTAGACACTTCGTACCTAACACGGCGCATTTCATGTTATTCAACTGCGAATCAA
>JAUCMU010000481.1:0-12449 GCA_032275025.1 Enteromius treurensis | reverse complement strand
ATTTCTGAAAGGATCATGTGACACTGAAGACTGGAGTAATGATGCTTTGTATCACAGGAATAAATTACATTTTAAAACATATTCACACAGAAAACAGTTATTTTAAATTGAAAGAATATTTCACAATATTACAGTTTTTTCTGGATTTTTAATCTAACAAATGCAGCCTTGATGAGCAGAAGAAACATCTTTAAAAACCATTAAATTTCTTACTTTTGAATGGTAGTGTACGTCAATTCGCATTGCATTATTCATATACTGTATTTATAACCTAGAGATGAAAAACCTTACATTATTACAAGCATGTATTGTCTATACTTTTTATCATTTCTGCTTTTGTCCATATTTCCTAGGGTTGTGGCTATAGGGATGCAGCAAAAAACACAAGCTATTTGAGCAAGCTTTTTTATTTTATTTTTTATTTTAGCCCTGTTTCCAACGCAGGAACTTTTCCCTGGAACTAGGTATTTTGGGTCCACCGATCTAAATACAGTTACGGGTAATAATGTGCCCCTCAGAAAGTCCCTGTCCGTGAGGTAATAGCTTTTTCAAAGGTCCGGGACTTTCGAGTCCGGGACTTGGGCACTGAACATGCGGATTGGCTGAGTTCACGCAGCATTGTAATTCAACCACTCCAACAATTTGCATACATATATCACTTTTATATATTACTGTTAAAATATAGTTTTAAAAGTACTCAGGTGAGAAAAAAGTATTTGTTTAAAACTCAAATCTGTGGTTTATTTATAGAGACAGCACCTATTTAAAAATGTGCTTCACTGATTTTAGAGGTTTGAACTGCTCTGATGTCTCGTAGTGGTTAAACATAATATAGAATTTGTTTAGGGTAAATCTAACAGGTAATCTTTGGTCTTTGTTCTATTAACCTACTAATATGTTACAATGAAAATGAAAAGAGGCAATACTGTTTGATATGATAATGTATATACATTAATTCCCTGAATTGCATTTCTGTGACTTCCGTGTTGCGAATACAACTTGACCACTGATTTCTAGTCATGTTCTCTTTTGGAAGCACAAACAAAGTAGTTTCACTTTCACAATGAAACACGGTGTCTCCAGAACATGGCGCCTGCAGCAACACTATAATAATAGTTGTTTAATTCAACTCATTGTTTCCACCAGAGGGCACTCCAGCCAGATCAGTGGTCCTGGAGGTCCAGTGTCCTGTAGAGTTTAGCTCCAACCCTAATTAAATTAATTAATTTCAACATAACAGCCTAAAATGCTATTATATTACTAAATGTATCATTTTTTAGTTTTTGAATGCAGAAAGAATGTCATGTCTTCAGTTTTGTTACTTTTAGTCATTTATGTGTTATTTATTTTAGTTTATTGTTAAAAAAACAAGAAAACATATATACTTTCCTGTGTTAAAATGAAGACCTGGCTTACTTCAATAAATAAATGAATAAAAAATATTCTAATTTGATTTTTAAAATGAATTAGTATTATAATTTTATATTTTTATAGTGTGTGTAAAAATTCTGGGACTTTTACCATGAAGTGACATATCAACCATTTAGTGAAGGCCGATATTTTAAAATGTATGGGATGTGTTGAAAAAAAAATGCATTGAGTGTGGTACCTAGTGACATAAGGAGATTTTTTCTAAATTGCCTTTTTCTTGGTGGGGCAGTTAAAGGTTGAGGTGTAATAATTGGAATGACATGTAAGCAAAAAATAAATACAAAACAATAAATACAAAGGATATATAAAATAAATAAATAAATCAAATAAATAACACTTATCAATTGAAAAGTGGTCTTAAGTAACAATTCCAGCAATTTAGGACAACACGTGCCTCCTCCCCACATTTCTGTGCCTTACTTCATCCACAAAAATGTGAAAAATAGGTCAAGACAACTGACTCATCACGCTGTCTCATAGAGGTTTAAACCTCACATCGCCATTAACATTCTTCACTATTTCTTTTAAATGAGTACTGTTCTGTCGTTTTATTTATTCACCATCATCTTGTCCCAAACCTGTATTACTTTCATTCTTCCGTGGAACATAAACAATGATATTCTGAGGAATTTCACAATTTTATTTCTCTGTATAATGACAATAGGTGCAACAGAATCTAATTGGTAATGCTTCACAATATGTTGTGTATTCATTTTTTGTTGACATAAGAATGATTCCAATGATACGAATCATAATGACGCTAATGAAGAAATAAAAAAAACTACAAAATTGATTCTGGAACAAATGTTTCTTTTGCATTAAAAAAGAAATCAGGGAAATGACACAAAATCCCAAGAAGATTAGCATCAGTCAGACTTGATCATTTTGAGGTGATCTGCCTGAACATGTCAAACATTTGATATAGGTATAGCAGTGGAAGCATGTGCATGATTGTGTCACTGAATGTTAACTGCTTGGATGCTGAGTCACTGCTTTTGGTAAATGAGATGCACACAACAGAAGTGATACTTTCTTATCTCTAAAAGACACTAATGTTTAGTCTGGGTTTGTTTGCAATATCCAAAAATGATTTTGATTTAAAAGGATTGTGTGCAAATGCTTGCAGTAGCTTAGATTACATATAATTTGAGTTTAATCAAATGTATTACGCATATAAAATGTTTAAGACAAACTGTTTTTTTTTTTTTGACTTGAACAAAATAAAACTTCAATAAGTAATTAACTATATATGACACATTTTCACACAGAGCTATTATGCATATATTCAACAAATAATCTGGTCAAATTTTACATTTCAAGCCAACATGACTTTACATTTATTTTATTTCTATCCTGGATTTCTTTGAAATTATTTTATTATTATTATTATTTATAATAATATTATTTATATAATTATTTTATCGACTTAGCTCTCTCACTTTCCCCTCTTTCTCCCATTTTCCCTCCCCCTCTTCCCTACACTCAGCTTAGACAGGCAGAGATTTGGAAATTCCAGTACAGCATGATTTCTGGGAAATGTTCTGGGAATTCCTCCTCTCGTGTGCCATAAAAGACAGAGGATAGGCTTCACTCCTCACACTTTCACTACAGCTTCATTAGGACTTACTACTTTCTCTGAAAGCTCAGCAAACCACTGGAGCTTTGTGTTTCTTACCTATTTATTACACTAGCAAAATAGTTATGGCATTTTTCTCTAGATCTTTTCTTCTGCTGACGCTTGCAGTAGTTTGTATTCAACTGAGTGGAGGTAAGACATTAATGACACTTTAATATTGCTTTTTATAGTCACTTATCACAGGAATTTAGTGCTTTTTTATTTTTAATTCCTTTATTGCATGATGCAGAGAGCTTCATCTTGTGTTTTAATCATGCATTTTCAATGAATCTTTCTGTGCTTTTCTGTGTTTACAGTCCTAGCTGCTAATGTACCTGACAGGTGCTGGTGTTTGAACGGTTTTGTTAAACATGTCCCAAGAGAAGAAATTGAAGAGTTTTCTATCTCCTCCAAAAGATCAAAGTGTGACAAGGTTGAAATCATGTAAGTGTCAATCTCCTGCATATAATAAAAATGCGACATATTATATTTATTGACACTATAACTTTGTAAACTGAATTTGTGTGTGTGTGTGTGTGTGTGTGTTTATATATATATATATATATATATAATTGAAGATATAAAAAAAAAAATACTTGAAGATATAAAAAATAGACTTTTAATATATATTTACATTAAGATATAAGATCTTATGATTTTTTAAACATGTTCAATACACTACAGAAAGCTTAGTTAGACTAATTAAAAACTTAATGTTTTAATCCTAAGGTATAAATCTATAAGTAAACTTTGTTTGCATGAAATCTCTAGACTGAATCTTAATAATTGGATGCATTTTTAATGTCTGCAGATTGACACTAAAACCTTCGAATAATTCATCTGAAGGCGTCCAGCTCTGTTTGAGTCCAGAAACAAAACAAGGAAGGAACCTGCAGACTTGCTGGAACAAGTACGGACACCTTATGTTGCTTACATTTCTCATTCAGTAATATTGAACAAATACTAAACAATATTAACCAGAAATCTAATGTGATGGTATACATAAAATTAAATTTACTGATTTGTTGATTTTCGTAAAGTACTTGTATCCACAAAATAATGTTTATGCATATTATATATTAGGCCTTAAATGAACGTGTGTACATTTTTTGTTTATTTTGCAACAGGAAGAACACCAACAACGCTCCCAAATTCAAGATATCCAACTGCTTTGAAAGCCATAAATGAAAGTGCAGAAGAACAAGGGAGGACAGAAGGGGGATCTTGGAACTTCTGAAAGCCTGTGTTTGGAATGCCATCCTGTTACATGACCCCGCACTGGCCAATCAGAATCCTGGATTTGAGTGTTGGCTTCATGCAGCCGAAGGGAAATCACAGAAGTCCCGAAAACACCTGGAGCACTGCCAGTAAACGGGGGACGCAGATGTTGCCAAAAGCATTTGAATTCACTAGAATTCACTCGCTGTATGATATTGCTGTTTTTAACTTAAAGGTTAAAACGTGCTTTTGCCTACTATTTTTGTCAGACCAGGACCTTTATTGTTATCTGATGTGCTGACTGAGTCACATTATAATGTTTCTTTTACTTGGAATTTTATAACTACCTAACAAAATATTATTAATAATGGAAGCTACTTTATGCGGTTTTATAATAAAAGCCAGTTTCAAGTGATTACATTATAATGTGTTTATGATAAATTGTTTAGGAAACATGTTAGCAGTGTGCAATGAATAGATATTAGATGTGAAGAAAGAAATTGCCTTTCTGAAGTTTCTTAACGCTATTTGCAGACTTTCTATCTGTTTATTTTACATGAGCCCCATCTACTGGTCATGTTTTTAATTGTACACTTAGACTGACAAAATAATAATTTATCCAGTTTCTTGCTAAAGAGTGTGTGGTTCAAAACCTAAGCACTATGCCAATAAAAAAAAAAGAATTTAAAATATGTTAAAACTGATACTGAGTAAAAATTCAAGGAAATCCCAATGACCACAGATTTTTACATAATAACAAATCTGTAATACAAATATCATTTTATTTACACGCTGTTCTGTTCTGGCATGTTAGACAACTGAGTGAATTAACCAGGGCGAAATACATTGCTAATTTCATATAGAAGTCTTTAATGTACAAGCAGAAAATATAAATAATAAACTAATTTTTAAAGGCCTGTTTGTCATGTTATGTCATCATTCCTTTATCATATATTGTCACTGTCAATTCTGTTGTAAAGGGCTGTGGAACACATCTTTGCATGGAGGGCGTGAACTTGACCGAAAGGCTTATGTGTGTGTGTGTGTGTTCTCCTTTCTCTCCTCTCAGGGGAAATCAAAGCTTTTCTCGGGGTTTAACTAAGAGGGTGTGGAGAGAAGAATAGATCCTCAATAAATTTCCACACTGTCAGTCCAGTTAACGCTTTGTATCCCTCTGTCTCTTTCCTTTAATTCATATCTCCTCAGAGAAGCGACAAAATTAAGTTTTGGGCCTGAACAGAGATGGCTTGAAGCTTGAGGAGAGTTCCATAAACTTAACTCATTTATTGTTTAGATAAAAATAAACAAATAAATACAAAACTACAGTTATTCAACACAAATGTGTGCATGGGTGAATATTTAGGTTATAGTTCATTGCAAAAAAAAAAAAAATTAAAATAAAATAAAAAAATAGAAAAATGCAGGCAATTTATCTATTTATTATTTTTGTACATTATATTTTGTATTAATTTCCCAAAAACATTTCCTTAATTTCCACAAAACTTTATTTGTTAATTTAATTTAATTTAGTTCTTTTTTCCACTAAAGTAATGAAAGTTGGGCTAGAAATGTACTTAATTAATATATATATATATATATATATATATATATATATATATATTTACAGAAAAATTTAAAGTAAATAAATTAATACATAAGTAAATAAACATTAAATAAAACAACTAACAAAATATGCTTCTCTTTCTTATATAAAAAATATGTTCTCAATTTCTCACTCATAGAGGGATAAAAAAAAAAGGAGCATAAAATATGAAAGTGATTTTTCATGGGCTCAGATCTCAGCATGATACCCTCAGAACCACTTTTAAATGTGTCCACTCAGTCTCAAGGCTTTTTCCTGTAAGCTTCCACATAAGAAGTGTTAAAGCTCAAGCTGCCAGTTTTCAGTCACATAATGTGTGGGATATTTATTTATTTCTTGGTTTTCCCAGTCTGTTAGTTTAATGAAAACTCTCTGTGCACAGAATCATCATATTGTCAGAAATGCAGTCATCTCTCTTTCCTAACTTAATTCAATTCTTTAAAAGGGCAATCTGCAATTCTAGCAATCGACTGTTTCTGGCGATATGGCACAAAATCTCTTTTTTTAAAAAGTAATGGCCCTCCTGAACACGCCACCAGGGACAGTTTCCATATTTTTAAGACTGACCAGATTACTGAAATTCAATGATGTTATATTAAAAATTTTGGTTACTTGGCAGATGCTTTTATCTAAAGGGACTTTTAGTACACTGTGCAGGAGCAAACAACCTGGAGCATTCTGGGACATTTTCTGTTGCTACACAGTAGTTAATGTAAAGTCTGATGCTCAGAAATGCCTATATAGCAGATATAGATAAAGAATTACATTGATGTGTGTGTATTCATTCATAACTATTAGTAGCGTTGTTGTATTTAAAAATAAATTACATAAATTACATGTAAATTAATAATCATACTTTATACAAATCAAAGAATCTATAATAGTATTATCACAATATTTTAAAAAATATAATTAAAACAATTCTTTAATTTATATATATATATATATATATATAATTGCAGAAGCAACAGGCCTCAAATATGATCCCCATATAAATAACTAAAATATTTATACTTTTTTTCTGACTATCTATTAAATGTTTAACTCTTTAAGGGAACATGAAAGCTACAACAATGCACTAAAGTACAAGTAAACCTAACTTATTTATCAAAATTCTCAGAAGCCAATTCTTCTTATGCTCCTGGTGATTTGATGTATAGCTTCAGAAATATATAATACATTGAATATATCTCCCATGCAAATAAACAGTCCAGATGATGAAACAGAACCAAGTTATTGTTGATGTCAACATCAGAACAAAGAAAACAGTGCATCATATCACGTCCACTTGTATGCAATATTCATGTGCTGCAGCTTAAACTGCTGTCATAGACCCACAGACTGCCGGGGGTCAACGGGACGAGCTGTAAATAATGCTGGACTTCAATTAAAGCAGCTGATGACAAGAGAGCAAAAAAAAAAAAAAAAAAAGAAATCCTCATAGGGCAGGAAAACAGGCTACATCAATCAGGTGGCTGGGTCTCAGAAAGCGGGAGACAGTGACACCTCTCTCCGATTTATCTTGTGAAGTGAAGGACTATGCCTTTTTATGTTTCACACATCCTCTTGGGTTAAAGCGAGATATAATGTCCCATCTTTACAATCACACGCTCATGGACCAGTGTTGGGAAGATACTTTGAAACCGAAGCTTGTCAAGCTCCTGATATAAAGCAGATCAACAACAGTCAGGCTGCAGTTCGGAAAAAGTAGGTACTAAAAAAACAAAAAAACATAGCATGCTACAAAGCTATGAGCTTAGCTCTTAGCTTGTTAGCTTGCTTTATTCATTTTCTATCTGTTTTCTTTTTATTTATAATTAAAAAAATCCTTGTTATGTGCACTGATTTAAGCTAACTGAGACTTGTTACAGCACATGTGTAGCATTGTTTTTTTTGTTGATTTTGACGGTTCCATTGCAACAATGTTTTATTAAACATCTGGTAATATAATAATTTATATTAAATAAATAAGCCAAGCATCAAAACACATCAGCAAAAAACCCCAAAAACAAACAAAACTATTAGTGTCACTTTTTAAAATCATTAGTTATTATAATTTACATTTTATGATTTTTTTCTGCATTAGAAATTAGAATATTAATTTGAATATTACAAATTTGTAAAAATCCATTTATTATTATTGTTATTTTTATTATTATAGTTATTATTGTTTTATTGCAATATTGAATCTAGTTGAGGGGTCAATATTTTTTTTGATTTGTAATTATTAGATGACAAACCTAATATATTAAATATAACACTTTTCTAAAAAGCTACACTGAGTGTCAAAAAGCCAAAAAGAGTGTCTTTTATTCTTTAGGATCACAAATTATATTTTATAATTGTAATATGTTATAATTAAACTATATTTATTAAATTATTATAAGTCTACAGTAGGCTACATTTAACGAAAGGTCTAATTCTTCAAGTCCAACAGAATAATAATAATAGTAGTATTTAATAGAGTATTTAATCATCAACAACAACAATAATACTAATAATGATGACAATGATGACTACGCAATAATAATAATTATTATTATTACATCTATGCATTTAAATGAAGATGCAGCCTTCAAATGAGGCTCTGTGCAGCTCTCCAGTCAGCTGTGTGTTGAGGTGACAGGTTGCCTGCAGGACATAAGCTGGAACAGCCTGAACATTGTTTCTGGTCACTGACTCTGGTTCTTTAGTCCAGGCACTCACTGTGACTCGTGGAGCATTCAGATGGAGAACTGTTACGCATGCAGCGCACACACACAAACACAGCTAGAAAAAATCCACAACTTCTATCTTACAACTTTCTCAATACTTGCTAATCCATTGCTGTGTGGTTCCTAGAGCATTGTTATTCAGGTTTTCTCACTGCCCAGAGTAAAAAGAGGCCTCTGTGATGTTCTGATCCTCAGATATTGGTGTCAGAGGCAATTAATGGGATTTTATGCCTTATTTATTGTCTTCCCAGTGAAAGACAATCACTAAGCTTTGGGCAGAAAATATAAGAAATATGAGCAATATTACTAGTGAACCTTGCCTAACTAAGCTCTTCTTATAATTTATCGTCTCTCTGATACAGTATATCTTCACCCGTTATGCTTTATGTAAGAGAAACATGTAACAAATCTATTCTTCAGCTGCAAATCCTAAAAATCAAGTAAACTTTCTGATGTATTAATAATACAGAAACCTTCTGATTATGTCATTTAAATACAGTAATTAATACATTTATACTGTAAGGATGCAAATATTTGATCCAGTAAAGACAGAAAAAATCTATTTCTAGTATATCCTCATCAAAGACTCCTAAAAATACCACATTCTATTCAAAAGTATTAAGCAGCGAGTTTTTTTTTAAAAACGATAATAATAAGAAACATTTCTTGAGCAACAAATCAGCATATCAGAATAATTTCTGAAGGATCACGAGTAACTGAAGGAGTAATGATGCTGAAAATTCAGTTCTGCATGACATGAATATATTATTCTTTAAAATATATTAACATAGAAAAATGTTACAATAATATTTCACAATATATTGAAACATTTTTGTCAACCATAAATCACTAAACTCTGTAAGAACAGAGCATTGATGCATTTTAATCTGACAGCATTTATAAAAATAGATAACATTTCATTTTTGCATTTGCTAGTTGAAATGGTGAAGCTTTTATGGCATGCACTTCTGCTGGAAGTGTTAATGAAAGTCTTATGTGCTTTTGGACATCCAGAACTTTGTAATTGATCGATGTCTTTTTTTTTTCCTTTGCAGCTCCTAATGGATTGAGCTTGTAACGACACTTAATCGCCCAAAGGGGGCAGAGGCACCTTCAAAACCGACCTCCTCCTGCATCAACATGGCGAACAAATCTGCTCTCACCCTGGTGTGCTCACTGTAAAGGATTGGCAGTTCTACTGAACTGAATCCATTAACCTTTTAATCTGGTTCTCTCTGAAAAAACACAGGTGACCCACCCCTTGCAGCAGCACAAAAGGAGTTGTGTCAAGGGTCAGTGGAAGCAAGCCCCCCATTTGCCCCCATCTAAGAGGTGTCATCCCGAATCAGACTCTTAGTTATTCACAGGCCCACTCAGAGCCTATAAGCGCTTCACCCTGCACACTGTTGCTGTGTAACCCCCAAACTGATATCCCAGCTCCGGACAGGCGACAAATTGTATGAAAGTTTATGAGCATGGTGACAATAATGTGCCACAGAAGCCTCTGATAGCTTTCCAGCACTTGTGAGTACGTTTTCAGAGGCGATTTACGTCAAAGCTTGCTGCTGTTGTTCACAGTCATATTGATCGACACACACAGTCTAAAACGGCCACTGGTGGTAGTATACATAAGAGCATTCAATTAATGCAATTGTGAAAACAGTATTATCAGGTATTCTAATATTTTATCTGAAGAAAATTCTATAATCTGCATTTAATGTGTTGCAACTGCAATTATGCAGTTTTATGTCAAAGTTCACAGCTTTTATATGATCAGCTTGACGTTTATCATACATAACCACTTTCCCTGGTATACACTGATGCACAGGTTAGCAGTTAATGTATTTGTTCTATTATTTAAAGTAACATTTTTGCATACGCCATCAAGTCATGTTTTTAATTTTATTTCCATAAATTATTAAAATATTATTATTAATGTAAATGCCATTTTTTAAATATAATATCGTTATCTATTTAGTAGTCTATCATCATCAAGCATATTATTATTATTAACATTTTTATTATTTATGATGATGATAATGCTTACATTATTAATAAGCATTATTAATGAAATAGCATTATACATATTAAATTAATAATTTTAAATATTATTGAAAAATTAGCACTACTGGTACTTATTCAATAATAAAGCAAATAATAATTTTGAATGGGTATATTATTTGCTATTGTTATATACATTAGCATTACTAATAATACTACTTAATAATAACAATGTAAAAATACTAGTACAAATAATAACAACAACACCAATTGAAAGTACCACTACAAATAATAATAATAATAATAATAATAATAATAGTTAAAAGGAAATAATTTGCTTTGTTGTATAACTTAGCTATTCATTCTCAAGTAAGAAATTTAGAGTATTATAAACACAGTTAAATTATAAATATATTATTAATACAGTTAAATACACCTTCACTAAATAAAATAGTTTATATGATTAAATACTATACAGAAACATTAAAATGAATAAAAATGGTCATGATTTATCATTGCTATGCTAATAGCAGCAGTGGAATGCAACAATTATGAAAAATTATGTAAACATGTAAATATAAATGAAATTATGTTTTGCATATTGCTTAGACTCAACACAATCTTGTATAATGTTTAAAAAACCAGTATGGATTGATCACTAATAATAGAATATTTGTTTATTGATATTTTATTCACTTGCATTAGTTGCAGGAATAAAAAAACAATCCTAGGGGAACTTGCATAATCCGTTTCATCTGTACATGCAATTGTCGCATGACATGAAAGTGTAAACAAAACTCTGTCCAATTCATCCTGGAGCGTTACTTTGATTCCCAAATGAGTTTCAGATTTCAAAAGCAACATCTTTGTTGCTGGGGATGTTTGACATCTTGTGTCGGGCACAGACTTTTGACATCTTTTGTCAGGCACGAAAATACACCAAAGAAGTCTGTGAATGTTGTTTTGTGTATGTGAATGTTTGCAACATGCATCCTTTAGAAAACATCCCCCCCCCCAACATCTTTCTCCCCAGCAAACATACAGAATTCTAGAGTATGAGCACTCTGAAGATTCAAAAGAGAGAGAAAACAAGACGCAAGGCACCACAATAAAAGGAACAGAAACCAAACCACGACATGACAAGCTGAACACTGCCAAACCATGACATACTCCCACCAGTGTCGAGTAACTCTTAAATAACTCCAAGGTTTTTCTGCCGCAAGAAAGAGAATGATCATGCTTACTAAAAGCAGAGAGATGGCAGATCAAGGAGAATTAAAAGAGCAAAAAGGGAGATAGTACAGACGGAGGAAGGCCCTCGCTAGACTGTGAGAGAGATTGAACATCACGACAGGGAATAGAGAAGTTTCAGAGGCAGGAGAGCGGAGATCTCAAAGCCCTCTTTCAGCAGATGGAAAGCTCCTAATGAGGAAGGAAGCAATGGACAGGAGATGAAGGTAAGAAAGGGTCAGGGAAAATGAGAATGTACCTACATGACCCAAGGCATTGGATCAGAGATTTATGGTCACTGAGAGACAGAATGAAATCGACTTTTATAAGGAGAACCGAGATAGGGGTGTACCTGGAGAGCACTAAATAGCTCTGGAGAAATGTCAAAGAACAACCTGAGAGGAACTCCCTGTAAAGTTATACAGTGGATCTCGACCTTCTCTGGTTTAGTACCATAAAGGGGCCATATTGTGAGGAATCAAATTTGCCTTGATCTTATCAAATGAACAGTATGAACACGTTCCGTTACTCTCAGAAGTCAAAACCTCCTCCACAGTTACAGTTTTTCTCAGTTGCTTTGGTGCATTTCTCACAACAGTATTTAAATTTGCACAAAAGTTAATGCATTTCTCAAAAC
>JAUCMU010000480.1:0-12460 GCA_032275025.1 Enteromius treurensis | reverse complement strand
AAAAAAATATAGAAATATTTAAAAATAGAAACCTAATATTTTGAATTGCACTTATTTGAACAAAATAAAATTTTCGATTAAATAAATTAAATAACCTTTATGAACGTCAAATGTTTGAGTGGCAGTGTGTATGTACATGGATAGGGCTGGGTATCGAGTTCCTTTCCTTTTAGGTACAGAAAGCGCAACTTAATATAGAGACAGAAATGACGTGCAGTCGTGTAAATGATATAAATAACATAAACACTTCTGGTCAAACACACCGGCTACTGCTGCTGTCTTATTGGCTCACTGACGTTGATAAGACGGTTCTTTGATTTCCCTTTAAAAACAGCTGACGGAGTTTCCCCGCTAATCAAAGAACCGTCTTTACTGATGAGATGCGCATAAAATACCGTGAGATATATATCGCCCAGCCCTACCGAACTATTGAAAAGCGTCTCGTCGTTCGGGAACCAACCTCGATACCTGAAGGCGTTAGTCTCATCAACGTCAGTAAGCCAATAAGACAGCAGCACTAGCCGGTGTGTTTGACCAGAAGTGTTTATGTTCTTTATATCATTTACACGACTGCACGTCATTTCTGTCTTTATGTTAAGTTGCACTTTCTGTATCGCACACAGCGCAGTTCCGCCCCCCACACACACACACACTACACACAAGACGTGCGGTTTGTTTACTAGCACACTGACCTGCGCGTGACGCTTCCGGTGATATTAACATCTGGTTTAATTATTAAAACAGTATTTCCTCAGTGTTTTAAACAGTAATATAAAATCCTCTTTATTTTCCAACAATAAAATGAAATCTTCATTAATTAAAAGACAAATGTTTTATGCCTTAAATCAAAAATGTTAATACACAAAATTTTCAATGATAAGGCTATTGTAAGAATAAATAATAACGCACTAGTGTAAAGGTAGCATAACAGATGTGTAAACTTTATTCAAACTAATTTGTTTTTTTCCTTGCAGTGGCTCGGGAGATGAGCTTTTGAGTCTCTATAAATGTCAACAAGCTGGAAAAAAAGTTTTTTTTTTGACATAATGTCATTTTTAAAACTGATTTCATAAAATTGGTATCGTTCAGGAATCGGTATCAAAATGTTTTGAACATGGATATTGAGAAAAAGGCCCATACTTGAGCAATGCGAGGAACGCTGCAGGTTCTACATCAGGGAGCTCGATCTCAGTGGATGTGGTGGCCATTCCTCCGTTAAACATGGCATCAAACACTGCACTGCCAACGGCCAGAACAAACCTGCAGAGGTAATGTTAAAGACAGAGAATTAGTGTGATGACAAATAATGGTTTTATCATATTTTTAATACATTAATTTAGTAAATGACACGATAGCACATACTCGTCCAAATATAAATGTGTATACAAGATGGTAGTATTTGTTATAGCTTGGGCTTTAACTTATTCTGATTTCACTTCAAAGTAGTTGAAAATTACAAATGCAGAAGTCAGAAATATGGACATTTTATGGTAATCAAAACCGATTCATTTCATGCATAGATAAAAATGAATACTAAAGTTAATACATCTTTTTTTTTTTTTTCTCACAGTTCTGACAAAAATCATATAAATGAAAAAGGCAAGTGCTCAAGAGCTTCAGCTGAGGGAAAGATTTCTTTTATTTATTTTTTTTCTAAAGATGTCTTTAATTTAAATGATTTCTTACACAAAGCTGACAAACAACGTTACTCTCTGAAGACTTTTTAAACAGCGCATGAGATATATGGACTGCTGTTAGGATGGTTTGGGTCATTTTTTGTTGAGTTGAAACATCCGCTGAACATCTGTGAACACCTGCTGTGCTTCACAATTCAGACAGATTTAAAGACGAGATGGTGGTAAGTAGATGTGACCCAGGACAACAAAAGCAGTCGTCGCCAGGTATATTTGTAGCATTGTATGGGTCTAAATGATTTTCCTTTTATGCCAAAATCATTAAGATCGTGTTTTATAAAGATATTGTATAATATTCCTACCGTTAATTTTACAAAACTTAGCTTTATTTGGACATCGCAATATTTAGATTTCTCTACACCCTTTGATTCCAGATCACCACACGTCAATGAAAAGCTTATTTATTCAGAAACGGACTGGTTCCGTGGTCCAGGGTCACAAATGATGACAGACAGTAATTTTAATGATTTGCTGGCTCAGTGTATTTAGTGAATCACCTGTGCGCGGGTATCCGCTGGACTCCCATTCCTTTACCCACTAGAAAGTGAACATCACTCAGTACTTCATTATTGAACAAAAACGCAAATCTCTCTTTCACGGTGCTTTTCGTCGCCTGCCAGTTATAAACGGGCTCCCGGTACACGAGCACCGCGGCTGCGGCCGGAGGAGCGGACAGAGACGAGTGTGTCGCCGGTGTCATCGCTGCGTTAGACGGGTTTCCAATCATATTCGAGGCGACCGAAATCGGCGGCCCCACCACCGCCGCGGCGGCAGCCGGGAGAGCGTTCATGAGGTTCGGCGGAGGTAATAAGGCAACAGCGGGGATTTCCAGGCCCGCAGGCCCCGGTTGAGGATTTTGGCGTCTCGTCACGCTTTGAGAGCCTCCGCCGCCTCCTACGGATCCTCCGTGACTCGCAGCCAAAGCGTAAGGACTGTTGCTCGGTTGGCTGTTACCCAAAGGTCCGGGTCCGGAGAAATTTAAACACGGAACCCGACCGCTATTGTCTCCAGTAGCCATCTTGGACTGACGCGCGCACCCGCTGAATGAGTAAACAAATCGCGAGCGCTGTATCCTGTCATCTCGTGCACACAACATCCGGTCCCAAGTGTACATGTGTGGAGATACGTATATATCAATATTTTTAAAAATACTTGAAAATTTGATTCTAAATATTTTTTTTATATTAACGGTTTTATTATTTTTCTATAACCTCTTCTAGTGGATCTGACTAGAAATTGAAATATATAAAATGAAAGTCCTGTACATAAATAAATAAAATATATTAATTTATAAATTATTCAGTGATCAAATTAGTTAATTCCCTTGTTTAATGCCGTTAATATTTATCTTTTTTTGTATTATTTAAATCATTCTATTCAATATTTATTGTTTATATCTCTTACACATATATTGTACATTATTTTAATTAGCATTTTTAGTTCATGTATGTTTTATTATTTTTATTCATATTTTTACATATCGTGTATACACAATTTGTAAATAAAATAAATATAAAAATTAGTATAGGCCTACATAAAATATACACATTTATATTCTAGCATTGTATTAACAATATATCCGTTATGATTTTTAGAATTGCGGAAAGCTAGGATTCCTTTGTCACAATCTTATTAAACACCTTCATAAATATTAGTATCGCATGCAAAAACAAGTTTAAGACTTGCTTAAATTATATGTCTCTCTATATACATTTGATCTGATTTACCTGCTTGATCACGTGCTATTATGTCCATGTGTGCATGCAAATGCCAAAAGACAAAGGATGTTCAGCACAACACGATGTCAGATTAATATTTCTTAGATGTCGTGATGCCCTCATCTGGATGAAAGGGGAAGCGCTGCTGTGACGTCACGTATCCAAAAACTGCAGCAAATGCAGTATCTGTTGAGACACTGGAAATGCAGTTAGAATAGGAGCGAATGAACTAAGTGTCTAACTGAAGTGCTTCTACACTTTCAGGTTATGCATTTAGCATTTTATACATTGAAAGAGAAAACTTCCAGGATTTTAAATTGAAATATAAATATGTTAAGCTAATACTACATTATATTATACATAGATATGATAGCCTATATGAAATATTTGCCTTGTTTAAAAGGCAGAATGATGCCATTTATTTTGATTAAATATATTTATTTATTTATTCGACAAAAGTCGTGATCAGGAGTAAGAAAAATGTTATAGTCTTTCTACTTAAAAATGTCATGTGTGTACTTGCCATGTTTAGTAGTGAAAATTACTAGCACTTTCTGACTGAAAAATATGTCCTACACTTCTGATATATGACTGAAATAAGAATGATTCAATTATCAAAATGTAAAAATGTTGCAAATTAACATTCACTGTTAGACAAAATTACTTTTTTGAATACATTTGTGAATAGCATGTTAAGTAACATGTTAATTACAATACGTAATTGATTAATTAATTCAAATACAATAATCATTACTATATATATAGTAAGTAGATAGAATAGCAAAACAGGATAGAACGTTTTTTTGTTTTTTTTAGAAAAAACAAGCACTTAGAAAACGAATGGGGAGTGAAAGTGATAGAGGGTCGAGTATTTTTTATTCACACCCACACACACACAAACACACGCATATATAATAGCCAATATAAAACACGTTTTGTATCAGTGTAGACGTCTCCTGTACATGTGAAATGTTTCGCTGGTTTCCTGTAATAAAAGCGCAATGCTTCGATCTGCTGTTATGTAATTCCAGCACGTAGGCGCAGTTCTGCATGCGGAGGTGCGGGAGTCCCGCGTGAAACTCCAGCTCGTGGCGTGACGCTCCGTCTGCTTCTCATCGGCGTGACGTCACGCCGCGAGCTGAGCTGTGAGCTGTCCGCGCGCCGCTGGTGCTGAAGCAAGATGGCAGTGCGCTAGAGGCGCGAAACGGCGGATGAACTGACGGGACTACGGGGAAAGTGCTTTATGAGAACGTTTTCTATTAGTTCGACAGTTTATTCACGTGTCTATTGTGTAAAAGCTGTAGTTATGGCTGTGTGTTGAGCGAGCGCGGCTGAATCCAATCACAGCAAGTAAACGGACTGTCCCGTTCCGGCGGAGGTCGACGCGACGCGGAGCGGCGCGCCGCGATGTCTTTGCTGTGCGTCGGGGGTGAGTAATGGTCTTACATTCGCCCTTTGTTGGGACATAATTTAATTTGTCAACATAAGCTGTTTATGATACAGAATCCCTCACAAAAAGTACCATATGAGCAGATACTACACTCATTTACCATGATATTTCATGGTATTTGCACGGTACTTTCTGCTAGTGACATGTCTTGATCACAAAACCATGGCGTTTTCGCATATTACATGGTAGTACATGTCAATTCCGTGGTATAAAACTCTATTTCATAGTGCCCTTCGCAAAAGGAGTACTGTTGCAGTATCATTGGACTTTAAAATGAACTGTAAATTAATGGTATGGTGGTACTTACATGGTATTTCCAGGGTGATCATGGTGCATGATCAAAATAATGTGGTATAAGTGAATATTGTCACCGTGTTTTATCATAATGCATGACCATAAACAAAACATGTTTTTGTTTTGCCAATACTTGTCACTGATGTCAAGATGTGTTTGGTTTCTATTTAGTGAAGGTGTTTGTGCTTTTCCTCTTCAGCAACCTGTTAAGCAACATTTGTTATATCAGCATTTATTGCAGAAATGTAGAAATGTGTTATTATGAAGGGGATTGCTCATATTGTTCAGTGCAGAGTGGGAATCTCTAGCACGGCGTGGGAAATGCGCTCGTGAGGAAATCCTGTGTGTGGGTGTGTGAGCTTGATGAAATGACATTTCTTGCGAAGATCATTCCGGTCACGCTCTATACGGTGCGAACCAGGACTCCACGTTTCTTCAGGTTCACATGCATTAGCTTTATGGATAAAATGACTGATTGACAGGTTAGTTACGATCAATTTGATTATCAGTGCCTCAGACACGACATTCACTCTGATAACGCTGTGTGTGCATGCTCTGAAAGCAATATCTGTTCTAGTCGTAGAGACTCTTGTGCATCCAATGCACTTTAAAAAACAAAACCTTGATAGCCGGATGATTGTAGTCCAGCATGGCTGATTTTTCTCTGATGCATTGACACGTGGCTGGCTCATTCTTATTCTGTGCTGCACCAGACTATAAAACACTAGCTGCTCTCCCACTAGTAGTTCTTCAAGGAAGAATCTCACTAAATCTGCCAAGATTTATGTTTCATAAATCATTTTATCACCAAATAAATTAATTAATTTAACAATTCATTTAATATGCATAAAAATAAGAAACTATTTAAGTAAATTTATAAATAATATAATTAAAATAATAATAATAATAATAATGATAATAATAATAATATACATATAAATATTATAGGTGCACGTAAATATATATATATATATATATATATATATATAATACTCAAAAAATATGTTATTTAGGTATTACACTATTATGAAAAGTAGGTTTTTGTTTGCTTATAATACACACACATAATTATAATATAAACATAATATTATATACTGAATATAATAATCATATTTCTTGTAGGGTAATGCAAAAATGAAAAAACTAATTTTCTTTACCATAGTGCAAAAATATATAGATAATACCTATACAAAAATTAAAATGCTTTTTTAGGATAAGTATATATTTTGACACCATGGAAAAAGCAGATTTACCAATTCCCTTTTTAGTGTAATGCTAAAATAAATGAATAAATAAATAATGAGAAATAAAATAAAATATGTGTGAAATAAAATTGAATTCATTAATGCAATATGGTGATGCACTTTTTTTTAAATGAAAAACATATTATCAGTGCAAGTTAGTTCCATTTTTTGGGGTGAAATATGAGCTTTACACTTAAACCATCTTAAGCTTCTGACAGCAGCTAGCATGTCAATTCAAGTCCTTCCTCTGGGAATTCAGTCTCCATCCTCTCACTCTTTCCCTGCGCAGTAAACCAAGAACGCTGTGATTTACAGGACGTCCCTGAGTAAAGGCACAGCGACCGTTCAGGAAAGGGGTTATGGCTTTATTGCTCAATGAGACGACAAAGCTCCTATTCCTGATGTGCAGTTTGACATGACAGAGGTGTTGGATCAATGTTCATTACAGGAGAGACTGTGTAGCATGAAGGGCCATGACTGAATTAAGCTGTTTACTTAAGATATCACAAAGATGTGTGTTTGGTAGTACATTCTCAGGCACTCCACCAGTCAATTTGCATACATAACTCTTAACTGATTATGTAATGAAATCTAAAGATGAATGCATTACATAAGGTCTGATCTTTTAAAGATCTTTTTTTTCTCTCTTCTGTTGTGTGATACAGCTCTTATGATTTTTAGTGCTGTTCATATGCTGAGTGTAGGAGTGTTTTCACACTTATGTTATATTGAAAACGCTTTTGCAGTCAGCATGGGCAGATAACATCCCACTTCCTGTTACCAGCCTAACATTGCAAGGCCTTCACAGTTAGTAATGTGTTTTGGTGTTTATGCTTTATTGCTCATAACTGAAGTCCAAATGCTTTTGAAAAGACTAGGCTGTAGGAAAGAAAAATCGTGAATGAGACACTTGCTTCTTTAAAACTCCTTTATTTGTTTCAAAGGAAATCAATGGTTTACCCTAAAATTAAAATTGGCTGAAAATGTTCTCACCCTCGCGCCATCCTTGATGTAAATGAGTTTGTCCCTTCATCAGATTTGAAAAAAAAAGGAAGCATTGCATCAGTGTTTGATCAATGGATGCTCTGCAGTGAATGGGTGATTAAAAACATCACAATAATCCACACTACTACAGTCCATTAGTTAAGATCTGAGTCCATAATAATGCTTCCTCCTGTGAAAGTGTTCTGGTCTGAATCAGGTGTAATGTCCCTGGACGTTATTTATTTACTTGCATAGGCATGTATTGTGTATTTTGGGTGCTTTGGAGTGTGCACAGTCTCTGTCTTTCTCTATCTCTCTTCTCTATAACTTTCTTTTTCGTTGACTGTACAGATTTATTTGTTTTTCCTGGTATTTAACTTTTATATGTTACTTTTCATTTCGTTAACCTGAAGCTGTAGGTTGGGGATTGGCTTATTTTCTCCTGATTTATGGCCAGCCAGGGAGACAGGGAAGGTCTTTGTATTTTTCTTTTCATTTTATTTGTTAGGTAAGTTAATGCCTTCAACAAAAGGAGAGACAAACGGAGGGATGGATCGCCTTCTGAAGAGATGCTTCCCACCTACTGAATGTTAATAATAATAAATCTGTTATTTTGTGGACATTTCTTTTGTATTTATTTAAGAGCTGGGACAGGAGAGGGGCTAAACTTAAATTTTCTTTCACCTTGTCATCGGCCTTGCCAACCCTAGACTGGCCAGTCCGTGACACAGGACAGAAATCTGCACAGATCAAGCATCATTTACAAGCCAAAACAGCTGTAAAGAAACTGGCTGGATTTTGATGTGAGAGACAACAGGACTCGCTCCTTTTAAAAGCTTTATTATGGACTCAAATTGTAGCCAGTTGCTACGGTTTGAAGTTATAAGATTTCTTCTGAATCAAATATAAGAGTTTTTAAGAAGAATGCGTCTCAGTTTGCTCTCAGAGAAATAACTGAGAAACATGAGAGATCTCATTCATGATTTTTCTTTCCTACAACCTAGTCTCTTCAGAAGCATTTGGAATTGAATTATGAGCAATAAAACGCTTCATTTCTGATGAAGAAACAGAGGGTGAGTGCATTTTCAGCCAATTTTCATTTTTGGGTGAACCAATCCTTAAATAAAGTCTCAAAGCCTCTCACTATTTTAGGAGAAACACTTTACTTAAATGAAGGAGACTTAATGGTGCTCTAAATTATGAAAGAGCAACATCTGAGCAATAAGATTTTCCTCTGGGCATGTCAGTGAAACCCATTCAAGAGGCCTTCTTTCTTGGTTTTGGATTCACAGTCAGCTGGTTGTTTTCCTCTCGGCTGTGGTGAATAAATGGGGTTTGGGAGTCATTGATTACGATGTGTTGTTTGTGGGCAGCAGATCCAGCTCTGAATTATTTATATTGGCAGTGATTTATGATTCTGAGCTATTTTTAAGCACTAGTTTCCTGAGTTCTGCAATCCAGCATCCTCTTCATTGATCTGGCCTAGATATTGATATATTACAGTGGTCTGTTTTAACTCCACTCAATGAAACACCATACGATAGAGCTGCCCACCTCTCTATAATTCAATCTTAGATGGAGCTGAATGGCAAAGATTGCTTCCGGTTTGTCGCTGTTCTTCAGCGTTGATTCGCTTGAAGTGGAAAGAACTCCATGGCTTGAAATTGCCTGGGTGTTTCAGCACATATATATATATTGTGGCCTCTCTGCCTGGATCGGCTCGTCATATTTCTGTTGAGTATGCAGATATAAAGAAACTGTATCAGTACAGAAGATCTATTTTTATGTGTATCTGGGGACACGTTTAACCAGCCTCACCTGCAAACTGGCACAAGCATGATGAAAGCAGGGCAGAGGACAGATCACAGGGGTTTTACTTTTACATTTGTTTGTATTGTTCTCTCCTTCGACTGTGTTATTATGTTTTGTCTATCATCTACCCATCAATCCATCTCTCCATCTATAATTTTTTCTAACTATCATCCATCCATTAATCCATTCACAATTTTGTAAATTATTTTGTGCATTTCTTCATCCATTCACCAATTTGTCCATTCATTAATTTATACTTTTTCTACCTTTTGTCAATTGTTTTATCCATCCATCCATTTATCTATCCTCCATTCGCCATTTTGTCCATCCAACCACCATATTGTGTTTTGCTCATCCAACTATCCATCCATCATTTAGTCTGTCGTTATATCCATTCATCTGTCCATCAACCAATCCACTGATTTGTCAGTCCATCCATTTATCTATGCCTTCACCCACCATTCTGTCAGTCATTTTGTCTGTTTATCCATTTATAATGTTTTCTATTCATCCATCAATCCACCGATCCAGCCACAGTTTTTCTATCATTTTGTCCATCCATCCATCCATCTATACAACACTTTGTCAGTAATTTTGTCCATTAATCTACCATCCATTCATCCACCCAATAATCAATCCATCGTTTGGTCTATAATTTTGTCTATCCGTCCAACATTTTGTCAACCCATCCATTTATCTATCTGTCCATCCTTTTTTTTAATTCATCCATCCATCATTTTGTCTGTCGTTATATGTCGTGAAATGTAAATTCAGAATTCCGAGGGGAAACAAAATCATTTTAATAAGTAAAGATTCTGAAAGTTTTGAAGCTGATCCAATAATAATTGAGTAAATATGTACAGTAGTAGCAACAAATTTTATTTGATCACATTTTAAAAATCATTAAATATCAGATCAAGTAAGCACAGGATCAACTTTGCTGTGAGCGATTGTGTCTAAGGAAAAAACAATCTACAACTCAAGCTCTCTCTCTTGAAGCACATGAATGAATGTGTGTATCCTTAACTGTGAAAACTTGTTTGTGAGGGACATAATAAAATGAAACGAGGGGGAATTCAGGGATCCATTAAATGTCCTGCTTGCAATGAGTCTGATAAACATGACCTGCTGTTGGTCTGACTCGTCCAGGAGTCCAGCACCGAGCGAGTGCTTTCTGCTGGAGGAATGTGCTGACGTACTGAAAACAGAATTAAGAGGCCATTGGGTGAAATTGAACTGAAGTCTTTATTTCTAAACTGTAGTGTTTGCTGCTGGAAAGGCCAGCATTTATTGTGTTTGGATGATGGTTCTTGTGTCCCAGGGCCTCTGGTCTTTACACAAAGCTATAGAATGCTTTCAGAAGACTATAATATTTTATATTTGCTTATGGACTACTTTGATGATACTTTTTTTTTTTTTTTTTGTGAAATGTAAATATTGATGTAGAGAGTCCGGTCTGGAGTTCTACAGCTGGAACTTCATTGTTCCATAGAAGGATGGAGGGCTGAGGCCCATTTTGGATCTCAGGCTCCTGAACCGCCCAGTGATGAACCTGAAGTTCAGGGTGCTTAGCAGGTCGTGTCACAAATCAGGTCAGAGGGCTGGTTTGTCACGATAGATCTAAAAGACGCGTACTTTCATGTGTCAATCCATCCTTCTCACAGGAAGTTCCTGAGGTTCGCTTTTGGGGGCAAAGCGTACCAATATCGGCCTTGCACTCTCAACCCACACGTTTGACAACTGGATGTCTATAGCTCAGTCGGTGAGCGAAGTGACCAAACATTGAGATGTCATCCTCGCTCAAACGAAACAGCTGGGGTTTGAATGTCCAAGGAAAGTGTGCTTTCTCCAGAACAGAGAACCACTTATCCTGCTCGGAGTCGATCCTCACTGCTCACAGTCGCAAATTTGAGAGAAGGCCGGTCACTCACTGTCAAGCAGTTTCAAAAACTGCTGTGTCTGATGGAAGCTGCGTCCAACATCATACCTCTTGGCCTGCTGTACATGAGATCCCTACAGTGGTGGCAGAGAAACAAAGATGTCAGTGTGAGGCAGAGTTCAATAAGGAGACAGCTCTGGGAAAAAAAGCTGTTCCTCAGTCTGCTGGTTCTTGTCCGGAGTAACCTGAAGCGCCTGCCCAAAGGCAGGAGGGAAAAGAGTCTGTGGGCAGGGTGAGAGGAGTCCTTAAGAATGCTGCATGCTCGACGAAGTCAGTGTTTCTTCTGGATGTCCTCAATAGTTGGAAGTGGAGTCCCTGTGATGCGCTGGGCAGATTTCTCCACCCGCTGCAGCGCCTTACGCTCAGCAACAGAGCAGCTCCCATATCACACTGTGATACTGTTAGTTAGGATGCTCTCTATTGTGCAGCGATAGAAGTTGATAGAAGAAGAGGACAGACAGTTCTTCTTTAGTGTTCTCAAGAAGAAGAGGCGCTGGTGAGCCTTCTTGACCAGGCTGGAGGTGTTGGTGGTCCAGGTTAGGTCCTCCGAGATGTGGGTCCCCAGGAACTTGAAGCATGAAACAGACTCAACAGCCATCCCGTTGATGTGAATGGGATCATGTGAGCCTCTTCTCTCCTTTTTGAAGTCCACAATAAGCTCCTTGGTCTTGGAGGTGTTAAGGAGCAGGTTATTGTCTGTTTTGCGATTTAACCATAAGTTATTAAGCAAACGCTTCAAAGCACATTTTAGCAAATAGCCTTCAGCTTTGCCTCGCTGATGTGTTATATTTGACGGCAGCCATCAGCAGAAAATTAAAGAAAAGGAAAAAAAACTGTAGTTAATATTCACAAACTGCAATTTAGTAGTCTACTTATAAAATTATTTGTCTGAAAATCTTAAAGGCTTAGGCTACATTGCATCAGAGCATTGAAAGTGGTAGCCTATTTTTTACATATATGAATGTGTGAAATAAAAATATTCTTATTATTAATATTCGTTACAAGTACGTTTTTTATTAATATATAAAATTTATAAAATGAAACTTTGAATATATATATATATATATATATATATTAGGGGTGTAACGGTTCACAAAAATCACGGTTCGGTTCGTTACGATACAGTGGTGTCACGGTTCGGAATGTTTTCGATACAAAAAAAAAATAATAATGTCTTAGATTTTTTTCACATTTTTATTTATTAAAACTAACATAAAGTATGATCGTGGTTTTTTTTCCCTTTTCATTTACTTTGAACAACAATGGAGCTATACTTTACATATCTTCTGGGGTTTCTTCTTAGCAGCAAATAAAACAAAACCTCC
>JAUCMU010000479.1:0-12462 GCA_032275025.1 Enteromius treurensis | reverse complement strand
CCTTCCAGACATGGGCCTCGAACCCACAACCTTTGGGTTACAAGCCCAACTCACTATCCAGTAGGCCACGACTGCCCCATTAAAACTCTGTTTAAAAAATAAAAAAATATTAAAAAAGGGCAAAAGCTTGTTTCATAATACAGTATTTTGGACAATTCAATAGTTGCTATGGTTGGACTGCTCAGTAACGTTTTAGTTTAAGAGAGCCTGTTCTTTCTCAGCTCTTACCATGACCACTAGGAGTCACTCTGCTGCTCTTGTTCTCTCAGGATATTGGTCTGTGCCTGACACAGAAAATGTACCGGAGACATTCTTCTGCACTCAAAGCATAGGTTACTGTAATCACATATGCGGACTCATATATTGTGACAGAGCGTTTCCCCTCTACAGCTCTTATCTGACTGTGTAAAGCTGTAAAGTGGCATGTTGACTGTGCTAATCTGTGTCTTTGTTTCGTGACCTCTTTTCCCCCTCTCTGATTTACAGTCCGTCGCATGCAAACACACAACCTGAAGATACAGCATCACCGGTTTTGTCAGTTGTCCTTTTTTGTCTGAGCTGATGATTGCAATAGCAGTAGTAAAGAGTTTAGTTTTAGTTATTTTAGAAGTTCAAAGAAAGCTATTTTAGTACTTTTGTACACTAAATGAGAAACTGAATTCAAATGAGAAATGGGTTTTAACTTCATGGTTTTAGTTTAAAACAAAATGATCAACTAATATTCAGCTTGTTTAAACTGAACACTTGCAGTGACAGCAGAAACACCTCACTTGCAAACATTTTTAAGTTGTTGTGTAAAGAATGGTTTGATTCTTGCTTTTCACTAGCGTTAGAAGCTCACAAACACTGCTTTAAATGAAATCGACCAATCTATAGAGCGGGTTTGAAAAAATTGATTGTTGAAAGAATTGTTTGGGAGTCGTTGAGCAAATAAGGTAAAAATAACTGCATATTATAAGAAAGTGAAGCTCGTTTCTCATTGGTTCCCACTTTTTTGGGAACGGAAATGCTCTCAAACGGCAGCTTTGCCAGACTAACCTTGCTTGCAAAATAAAATGTAGCGTCACAGGAAGTATGGGCGGGCCCAGGCTAGTTATTTGGGACTCTCAAAACCAAAATATGAACCTTTTCCATAATAGAAGTCCGTTCAAGTGCCCCTATTATACTAACAACTCAATTCAGGGGCCTGTTCCATAAAACAAGTTTACCGAATGAGCCAGGCTTGTTTTAATTCGTCTGACTTATTTTGGATCAAATCAACTGGCAATAAGGCAATAAGTAGATGAAATAAACCTGGCTTGTTTGGTAAACTTGTTTTATGGAACAGGCCCCTGGTCTCATTTACATTTTTACCTTGTGAAACTGCAAATATGCCTTGTAAACTAGGACTTTGTCCGGTCATTCAATCTTAAAGCTGTACTGGAGATACTGTGTCTGTGCAGATACCTGTAGACTGTCATGAGCAGATCCAGTTACTCCGTTGTGTTCTCATATTTCCATTGCAGTGTTTGCTATTACAGTAAAGACAGGTTGCTATTTTCATTTTTTTTCCTGCTGTCTTGAGCTGTAGTGAGATTTTTGGGGTCTTTGGGGTGGGGGGTTTCATACTGTTGTTTCATACTGTACGTTCTTTGAGTTTATTCTGGTAACAGACTGTACTTATGCTATCCTGGCTTGAAAATAAACCAGCTAATTTGAACAGGGTACCAGAAAAGGTATCAACATCCCAGATGCAGATGTGTGTATATATATATGTATAGATATTAGTGCTGTCAACTGATTAATTGCAATATAAGTTATAAAAGTTTAAATTGTAAGTAATATATATATATATATATATGCACTTTTAAAAACATTTACTGTAATTATTCCAAACTTTTGACCAATCGCATATTATCAAATTATTTCAGAATCATTTGTGAATGTTCATTATATCATCTACTGCTTTTGCAACCTTTGATAAATGACTCAATACCCAGCTCTTCAAATTGTCCCTTTCTGCTCGTTTTGACCCCGATCTCCTCTAATGCACTGCATCTGAGGCCGGATATTATTCCCTATATTGTATTGCTTCCCATCTGATTCATGTTCTCGAAATAGAGCTGAGTGAAAGCGCATCGCGACCGTTCTGCGCGTGTATATTTAGCCGGTCTATTGACCAGAGCGGATCTCATAAAGGGATTGATCTGCTTGATGAATAAAAATGGAGGCTTTTACAGCCTCTGGCTCCGAGGTGCCGTTGGGAACCGGATGGTTTTAATTGTGACAAAGTTAATCAAACTAATCCCACACTTCTTTCGGTTTTATCATTTGGCCTCCCATTCTCCATAAATGTTTGTTTCATCAGCTTTTGCAAACGTTGGCTACATAGCTACGTTTTTGACTGTCAACATCAATTCTGGTCCACTTTGCAGTTTATTCTGATAAAGGAATGCAAAAAAAAAGTAAAGCAACCAGCCGTGGTATGTTGTGGTGTTATGTACCATTTAGGGCCGGGAGTGGGAAGATAATTGAATTAATTCTTACCACAGCAATAGACTGGTGTGGATAATGGTTCCTTTCGTGTCAATTTTATTAGAATTTCTATAAATCGAATTTATTTATTATTTGATTTTATTTCACATGCTAACTTAATTTACTAGATTATTCGACCATTGTGATCAACTGATCGATCCAACAACAAATGCTGTTTGTTAGTGTTTTTTATTTTGTTTGATTTTTTTACTACTAATGCTGCGAGCACTACAACATTTTGGATTATTAATTGTAATTTATTATTATTACTATTATTATTACTATGCTCAGTATTATGATTATTACAATGTTACTAATAATAACCCCAATAACCACAACGACAATAATATTAGTATTATCACAATTACAGCTAACTAATTTTAAACTATTATTAATAAGCTATTATTATTATTATCATCGCTATGATTTACTGTAATTGTCAATTATTTTTAACTATACAATTATATAATTATGGTTATTATGGATTGATATGATGATTTGCATGATTGTATGGCCCGGTTTCTCAAACGGGGCTTAGCTCAAGCCAGGACTAGGCATTAGTTAAATTGAGATATTTAAGCAACTTTTACAAAAATGCCTTAAAATATTACAGGTGTGCATCTTAACACAGAACAATGACACTGACATGTTTTAAGATAGCAATATATTTTCATCTGAGACAGCTCAAACATGAAATTTAGTCTGGGACTAGCTTAAGCCTGGTCTGTGAAACTGGGGGTATACAGTATGTATTATATATTAAGTCAACAGATAATACTTAATATATAAGTACTAATATTAATACTACTAATAATTAGCAGTATTACAACAACGAGCTAGTATAAATAATAATAAAAATAAATTTAAAATAAAATAATTATTATTTATCATCATCATCACCACCATTATGATTATTATTTTCAATATTATTATTAATAATTTAAACAGTATCAATAATAATCAATAGTCATAATATTGGTAATAATAATAGTTATTGTTGTTATCATATTACTAATATTAATATTTATACTAATATTAATACCACTATAAAAATGATCAGTATTACAAAAACATGCTATAATAGTTCTTCTTCTTTTTACTATTATTTAGCACTATACAGCAATTATTTTATTTTAAAGTAACTATATTTTATTATTTTATAATATGGATGTCTTGTCTGCATCTGAGTCCCAAAATAAACTCTTTGATTATAATATAAATAGTTATTGTACGTTTGGCCAATCCAGTTATTCTGACCTGTCCCATCACACTTTAAATGTGACATAGTTTAGGTTGCTTGTAGGCGATAGGGATTGCAGAGAGTCAACTCTACGTCTGGTTACTCCCTCATGAGAGTTTCTGCAGCCAAGATTTACCACCCCAGACATTTAGGCAGTTTCATTCAGCCCGACTGTCCGAATTAGCTTGTCTGCGGCTAATGGATCTCCCCCCCCATTATAAACGTGTCCACCGTGTGCCATGATGGACAGGGTGAATGTCTGTGAAAGCAAACAGGACTGACCCCAGGAGAGGTTTCATCTCATCAGTGTGATGAAGAGGAAATGGCAAGGGATTACAGACCTCATCCAGAGACGGAGAGACACCCACAATGAGACCACCTTCCCCTCCGGCAGGCCAGCGGAGGTTTGATGTGCTTCTGTAATGAAGCTCTCAGCTCTGCTCTATTTGTTGTTTGGGTTGCTGTGTCTTTGATGGCTGCGTCACAGCCCCAGAAAAGCAGTAGCTCGCAGCCTCGCTGATATCTGGGGCAGAGACATGTAGCCGTGGCATTAAAGGGGATTTGCAGACCCAGAGGAAAATTTCTTTGCTCTGAGGTTGCTCTCTTTCCAGGCTTGTGGTGTTCTTACTCATTTGTCGCTTAAAAATCAATTCTTTTTCTTTTTACAATTTGCAAGGGAACTAAAAACACAAGCGACACTGTAGTTGACATACAGTACAAGTGTAGAGCCATACCTTTGATATATGGTTCAAATCGTAGCATAAAGAAATTATGATAAATTACTAGCCTCTTAATTTGCTCTCCATTTAATCTTTTTGCTTGTGAGAACCAAAACTTTAAAACAGTTTCTTTTATTGCTCAATGATTAGCTGTTCATAGTTTAGATCATTTGGACTTTGTTGGAAGTTAAGTTAATCAAATCTCGGGCGTTTGTATCTTTACAAATCTTTACAGCACAGCTTGAGAGCTTGTTGAGATCTCTGAAACTCTGTCTTTTTCTCAGGAGACAAATCTGAGATATGATAGGCCCAATCTCTTGTCTTGTTTTGAAGAAATATTCATATTAAAATAGTTACTTGTTAATAGTAGGAGTTTTTTCACCCCTAGGTGCCTAGAGGAACAATGTGTGGAATAATCTATTCCTCCTGTATGACTCAGGAGACTTAAATGAAGTTGATTTAACTCCATTAAGTATGTTTTTTTGTTTGTTTTTTTCACCTGTTTTGGCCCTTGGATGGTAAAGCTTGGCTTGGCTCGGCACGGCTCGGTTGGCTCAGTTTGGTTAAAGTCGTCAAATTAATGTGGATAATCTGTAGAAAAAATTCTGTTATCATGCTTGTCCATAGCTCGGTTCATTTGAACTTGGCGGAGTTGTTGAGAAAGATTCAATTTATATGACATTCAAATATCCAGGCTTTTGAATTCTTTGCAAATCAGAGCACAGCTTGAGACAGTGTTGACATTGATTTCTTCTGACATTCTAGAGAAGATGCTTTGCAAAGAGAGACTGTTGAAAGTATGCCAAACAAAAATTCAAATCCACTCATTCAACATTTCATCTCTTTATTCATGCTCAGAGATTGCTCACTTATACCTCAGATAATTTGTCTTTGGATGACTTGAGATAAAATCCACATATATTTTTCATCTCCAGTTATGACAAACCATTGAGATATTAAAGAATCCTCATTTGGGATTTTTCATTTGTGGATGCACAGTCAAACAGTTATAGACTATATTCAAGTTCATATTAAACCTCAGTCATTTGATTCCCATAATTCGTGTTGAGGTCTCTTATCTGCAACTCTAGACACACGTGACATTTCCCAGTCCTTTTCTCAGGAGACAACATCTGAGACGCAGGTGACTTTAATTAGAAGAAACAATTCTGATGTTTCTTTTCTGTAGCTGCAGGAGAAGCAAGAAGAGTTGGAGAGAAAATCTGCTCTTGGGGGGAGGTTAGAGAGGCAAGCAGGGGGTGGAAGATGTGAATGAAAGTAAGACTGAAGAGAGACATGGAGAGAGGAGGGGCTAAAGCCGACAAGGAGAGCAGTGGGGAGAAATAAAGAGGCTCTCAGTCACCTCCCCCTCTCTCCTGTGGAGCCGAGCTACATGACCCCAAAAAAGAGAGAGAGAGAGAGAGAGGGAGGGCGCCTGGAATAAGAGAGTGGTGAGGAGGACAGCAGCGGCAGTTGATGCAGCTCTCCTCAGCATGTCATGGATCTGTGGAGCGTTGTGGGACCAACGTGTGGAATAGTTATGCGTCTTGTGCAGGATCCAGTGGAGAGGAAGCCGTCCGCCTGATCTCGTGATGCCCTCCGTGTCTCTCAGCTTGCCAGCCGCGCTGGCCGGCCGTGCACGCACCTGGGTCTGCCTGTCCTGCATGTTCTGGGTGAGCCGTGGGTCACACCACTTGACTGGGATGGGAGGGATTCAAATAATGGATAGTTCAATGAATTAGATCAGTGCTGGTTGTTTCATTGCGCACGTCATGTTTTGAGGGTTTTCCATGTTTGGGTGCAAAAGGATGTATTTTTTGGACGTTCGTAGCCTGTTGCTTATGTCTCCTCAAGAACTGTAGAAAAGCATGTTAGATGTGGTTGATACGTAAATGCAACCTATTAAGTCAGTTGAGTAAAAAAAGAGCAACCTTTGAGCTTCCTCTGGGCCTCAAGGATGGATTTTTTCTTCTTCCAGACAAACAAAGCGTTAAATGGACATTTTTGCATCTTGAAATTTTTCAGTAATCTCCTACTTAACTTGGAAAGTGAAGATAAAAGTGAACATATCAGTCACTGTCATATAAAGCATGCACTATAGAGCACAAGTGGTATGGACTACTTTGATCAAAGAACTCAGGGAATTAGATTTGCTGGAGCAGTGGGCTTAAGTGTATATCTATCTATATATATATATATGTATATCTAAGTGTATAATCACTGTATATTTTCGTGCAAATGGATGTGTTTTCTGGACATTCACTAGCCCCTCGCTTGACTGCTCACTCTATGCTGTCTTTTTAAGAAATGGTGTGCTCAAAAGTGAATATTGTCATCATTTGTTAATCTTATTAAAAATAGTTGTGTTGTAATATCCAAGCTGCTCTTTTCCATGCAACAACATTAGACTCATGGCTGAGCTCCAGAGGTGACCACAAACGTCATAATTTTTCTATACTTCCAGTGATTGTTTTAGTCTGAGACTTCTTATTCAATTCTCATATTAATTTTATATCTCTATACTTTCACTTTGTTTTAGCAGAAACTTCATTTAAATTAAAAAGTCAATGCATTTGTATTGTGCATGTCACATTTTAAGTGTATTTTCTATGCTTAAAAAAAGGTTGTTGGGTTTTTTTTTTTTTTGGGAAATGCCATCATTATTAGTGATTACCTCAGTCTGGGACATGGATAAGATGTTTGTTTTGGAGAAGAGTGAGATTAAATGGAATAAAGTGTCTTGTCTCCAGAGGAAAAATTCCTAAATTAGATCTTAGTCTTTAAACAGATTTGCAAAGATGATCTGTCAAGTTGGAATTAAAATGTAAACTTTTACATTTTACATCTCTACTTTCATTGAATTTGAATGTGAGAAGCAGGAGAAAATTCAGGAGAAGCAAGTGTAAAAATCTGTATTTGCTCTTCTTTTAATCTTGCATTGGAGACACAGTTCGAGATCTCACTTGTGATGCTTGTTTTTAGGAACCACAAGCTCAGATTTCACAGCGGCTGAGTTTGTTAAGAAGTTCATATACCAATCTCTAAGCTTTTGAGTCCTGCCAACTCAGAGCACAGTTTGAGACATTGTTGAGATTTCTTTTGAAATTTTACAGTTTGCTGAAATTTTACTTTCCTAAAAGTTAGTCTCATCCAATTCTCATGTTCATTTGATATACCCATACTTTTACTTTATTTCAACAAATGCCCCGTTTATGTCAATTTTTGTCTTTAAGGAATTATGAGACAAGCATCTTAGATAAAGTCTGTGAGAACGTCTCCCGAGTTAAAAGAGAGCAATGTATTATTCTTCTAATCCTAAAGAACACAAAATTAAACCACAACATTTTCAAATGGAGACTTTTGCGTGTCAGATTTGCAGTAACATGTATCTCACAAGGGAAAGTGAATAATACAGCTGTCACATGACTTAGTTGCACGGATAACACTTTTACTACGTTTTAGAGCTTTTAATTACAATGCCCTTTCTTTTTATGCAAAAAACCCCAGCTTGGGCATTCACACGATGGGTGAGTAAACGATGACAACGTTGTCACTTTTGGGTGAAGTATTTCTTTAACTGTCACTCAGCCGATGGTTGTGTTCCCTCCTCTTTTTCTCTGGTCATTCACTCTCTCCGACCTCTCTGGTCTCTTAATTAGCATTCCGCTTTAGTGAATGGAGTGGAAAAGGATCCCAAATCCTCCTAAAGCTCAGGCACTTTTTGAATATAGTGGGAGCCTTTCAGTCTTCCTTTCAGACTGTGATTCTGCAGTCTTTCTGCACTGGCATTGGAGGAATGGACTTTGCAGAGACGAGGACCCTGTCTACAGATGTGGATGTCATCATATATGACCAGAAGATGCGGGAAACAGGTGTTCAGAAAGAAGCAGATGTGATTTATTCGCTAAAAGCATCCAAAACTAAATCCCTGGCCTAAAACTCTGTACTTGGCATGGGTTTGATTACCTGCTGAGGAGAGATGACATTGTGAATGGAAAGAGACATGCTCTCCAACGAAGAGAGACCTGTCCTGATGTCAGCAGAGGACAAAGCAGAAGTAACAGAAAAAGAGCGGGCAACATTCAATACCTAAAAGCTTAGAATGCACTTCTTCCAAACTCTGAATTATAAATGAATGTCTGAGACTTTTAGGACTAGCTGGGCTGGTCTTTTTTGTACCTTTTGAAAGTATGTTGAAACAAAGGTAGTGAAGGTTTGCTCACAGGCTATTTAAATATATATATATATATATATATTCAGCTAAATTGAAATGTATATGAGTGTGTGTGTGTGTGTGTGTGTATGTATGTATATGAATATATGTACTACTAGTCAAAAGTTCGAATTTTTTATATTTTTTTAAAGATGTTTCTTATGCATTTGTTTGATCAAAAATACAAGAAAAAAAGAAATATTGTGAAATATTAGTGCAATGTTAAGTAATGATTTTCTATTTTAATATACATCGAAATGCAATTCATTGCATATATTTATATTGTTAGAAAAGATTAAGATTTTTAATAAATGCATTTTATCAATGCTTTTATTCATCGAAGAATCCAGAAAAAAAAATTATATTGCAGTTTTCCCAAAAAAGATTTGCCATCACAACTTTGCCAACACTGATAATTCAAATAATAAATCAGCATATTAGAATGATTTCTGAAGGATCATGTGACACTTTAGATTGGAGTTATAACTGATGGAAATTCAGCTTTGCATCACAGAAATAAATTATATTTTAAAAGTATATTAAAATAGAAACACATTATTTTAAATGCTAAAAATATTTCACCATATTACATTAAATGCAGCCTTCTTGAAAAATATGAACAGTTACACAAATAAATAGGTTGTGTTTTTCCTTTTTATTTATTTATCTTATTTTAAGCTTAAAATGAGGTTTTGTGTTCTGCACTCAGAAAAATGTTGCATGTGGCTCTAGCATAAAGACCTCAGAGACAAAGTGTTGCTTACAAACGCCGGCTCTTTGCCACTAAGCCAGTGCAAATATTGACACATTTTGAGCTGTCTGAGAGGTCAACGAGCTTATTGCAGTGATCAATGTCCATTAACACTCCAGATCAATCAACAGCAAACAAGTTGCACTGTACGGTGTTGGAAGTGTCTGTGGGCGGCTCACGAAAACCGTTTTCCACATTTTTACCAAAGGAAGCATTTTTATTTAATTTATTTTATTTTGAACAATTAAGTTAAGCACCAGCAAAAAATAAATATTCCTAAATATTAATATTGATTTACAAAATTAATTTTCAGGTACTGTACATACAGTATTCCTTGCTCTCTGTGCATTGCAGTCATTTCTCTTAGATCACCTTTGATTTTCTCTGACTAACGAGTCTGTGGTCTTTGAAGTCATTCAGCGTATGATTTACTCTTGCACTTCTCATCTGTCACGAACGGCGCTCGCTGAGAGCTCGCGTTCTCGCTTCCTTCTCTGAGCAAAGGCACGGCAGTTAGGCAGAACACGGAGACAAGGATATTTTTTTAAACTGTGATTTAATAAAACAAAAGAAACAAAAGGAAAACACGGAGAGCTCGCAGAGCACACGCGGACACCAAACGATACATTAGCAGACCATCACAAGAACTCAAAAGGACACGACTTAAATACACAACACTAATGACAAGAACTCACAGCACCTGGGGAGACAATTACACACTAAGGAACGGGGCGGGGTTTACAGAATGACAGGAGCACACGAGGGAGACTGAATGAACACAAAAACACAGATCACGAGGACATGGAATGCCTGGGGGGCGTGACAAATAACATAGTATGTAATTAGTAATCCATGTTAGCATATCATATATTTAATAAATATTTATGTTTCCATGTTGTTTTAATGGTTCGCCATATGTATTAGATTTCTCTAATACATAAAATAAGTAAGCTTGATCAAAGTCCAGGGGAAAAGAGTTTTATTCAAGAAAAGTAGTGTAGCAAAGCCGTCTTCTGTGTCTTAACCCGTGGTACAATTTGTGTGTCCAGATCTTTATACCTGACGCTGTCAGGACCTCCTACTAGAGGCCTCACAGTAGGCATTGTTTCATTATATAGACAACAGTAGGCATTGCTTCATTGTATGGAGATTTGAATACTGTGGTGCAGTTACAATGTAACAACATCAGATATTGATTACGTCTAGGGAATACACATATACACATCTTTCAATGCCTGCTTTGATCATTTTAGATCACAAACAAAATAAAAATAATAAAAAGAATTAAAAGTAAAAATAAAGGACACATTCTGTCATGTAAACACATTGTATACAGGTTCCTGCTTGAGATGGGAGAATGAGAGTTCATGGTGAAGTCTTTTTTTTATTGTTGTATGGTGACCATGTGGAAGTGGGGAATGTTGCTGTTTTCTGTGGATGTCCAGGCATGTTCATCTAGGTGGCCAGGGTAGTGCAGTCTAAGCGTTGGATGTCTTTGTACATCCTCTGGAATGCTGGAACACCTGCAATCACACACAAATGAAAAGGAAACGTATCTTTCCAAAGAAAAGATTTTAAACAAATCATGCCTAACTGCCAATAAAACTGTCCCTATTTAATGCCGGCAGGACACTACAGTGTTTATCAGTGGTAGAATGTTTATGTCTTCGTCCTCAGGCCACAAGCTAGAACCTAAAAACCCTAGTCCCACCATATCTGGACTCTGAAAAACACTACTGACTTAGACTTAGACTTTTTAGACTTAGACTTTTTTTTATTGTCATTGTGCAGTTGCCTGAACAACGAAATTAGTCGGCAAGGCCACAAAGGTGCAAGGGGGGTGGGGGACGACATTCTATACAACTTTGTGGCCTTGCCGACCAATTTCGTTGTTCAGGCAACTGCACAATGAAATTTACTGCCATCTATCTCTCATCTTTAGGCAAATTCACATCTATCCACTCATTGTTTCCCTGCACCTTAACTGCTGCATCAGTTATTAGAAGATCCTCAAGTGGTCTTTGCCACCTGGATTCTTGCTGTTACATATGAGTTTTTTGATTCATTACTATTCCATGGTCCCTCTTTGGAGGTGTCAAAACATAATTCTTGGCAGTGTACCGCCAGGCTGAGTCTTTCATCAGTTTGGACAAGGCTGTCGGATGTTGGATTTTCATTGGACATGGGCTGGCCTTGGACATGTTCAATAGGGCATATTATCCTTGTAGCTTCCTTGTGGTTTCCTTCGTTGCATTGGTCGTCATCTTGCAGCTCAATTCCAATTTTGATCAGTGAGGAAACTTCTTTGTGCTCTTGCGTTTGTTTACTGTCCTGCTGTCTGTGTAGTTGTCTTAATGCCGCTGTATGTGGACCTCTCTCCTTTAAAGCTTGTTTAGCAGCACTTTCTTCTAGGACATCATCTTTGGCTTCAGTTGTTAAAGTTTCTGTGTATGCCTTTCCCTTCTTGTTCACATACACATGGAGTCCATAAGCTTCTAGTTGAGATGTCGCTAGCTGGTGCTGCAGAGAGAGGTTCTTCAGTTTCCCTGCGGCTCCACGGCATTTATGCAGAGTCTGTTTTTGTTCTTGAGTGAGATTGTGAAATCTTCTATCCATGTCATCATCTTCATCTTTGTTTTGATCTCTTAATCTTTTTACATTCCCGAAACCAGTGTTACTCTTTGCTGCAATATTTGCATCTTCCTGGTCTTATGGGTGGCTGACGCTGGTCTTCCCGATCAGCATTCCTTGTTGTTCTGTTATTGTATCTTAATGTCTCAGATCGCAAAGCTCTGATTTTGACATCCTGTGTCCTTTCAATCTTTGCAGACCATTCCACAATCTGATTGAAGTCTGTTCCAATGCTGTCCCAGTCATCATACCTGATCCTAAGGGCCTTTGAAATTTCAGGTTTTAATCCATTTGCAAATGCAGTTTTTAAAGGCATTCCAGTGTCCTTGTCAAGATCCTCACTGTTATTTAAACCTGCATGTTCCAACCAAGTTTGTCTGAAACGTTCCTCATA
>JAUCMU010000478.1:0-12466 GCA_032275025.1 Enteromius treurensis | reverse complement strand
TAACATCACACCAGGCACGTTGATGGTGAAGGATCAAAGGTCAGTTGTGTTTCTTCCAGATGCAGGTTCATAAAGTAAATAAAATAGATAAACAGGCCTAACAGAGCTTACTTTATGAATTTCATGTGTGTTCAGCAGTAAAGCACAGTAAGAATGATTATTTTCAACATTTACATTGAGGTACAATTTAAATAACATGTTTCCCATGTTTATTCCTGTGATATAAAGCTGAATTTTCAGCATCATTATTTTCCAGTCTTCAATGTGTCATATGATCCTTCAGATATCATTTATATGATGATTTGCTCAAAAACTACTAGCTACTATAATGTTGAAAGCACATTAGAAGCTTTGCATCACAGGAATAAATTACAATAATTTGAAAATATATTAAAATGTTCCACACACACACACACACACATATATATATACAAATAATTTATTTATATTTCAGGAATGTTTAGATGCATGCTATGACAAGACCCATCCTCCCACAGAGCAGGTCACCCCAAGGACTGTCTTTTTCCACCATAACATCACACCAGGCACGTTGATGGTGAAGGATCAAAGGTCAGTTGTGTTTCTTCCAGATGCAGGTTCATAAAGTATTCATATAGGCACTAATGTGTGTTAACGGTCTGTCTCGCATGTGCACACAAAGAAAAAGTAATTCTATTAATCTTCTATAGAACTGCTGAGAACAACACCATTGGCCATAGCTGTGTCCCCCTGTTCAGCTCGCACTGGACCCATCAAAATAAGCTTTGTATTGGACCATAGTTGGTGAACACATCTGATGAGAATTCCCCCTGATCATCTCTTGGCAATGCACCATCGGAGCGAGGATTACGCAGGAGGATGGGTCCCCCCCACCAGTTGTTGTTGTTTAATCTACACTTAAAAATGATTCAATCCATTTTGATTTGTTCAATAAAATAATAGAAATATTGTCTTTTTTTAAGTTAATTTTATTGACTTGCATTGTTATATTACCTTGCTCAGATTTGTAAACACCAAATGTTAGTAGCTACTATTACACTCTGTCAATAGTTATTTAATTTAAAATACTCTACCAGTCAAAAGTTTTTCAGCAGGAAGTTTTTTTCTGCTTTTTATATGAATGTTTTGTAAACTGTAATTTATTGCTGTAAACAAAGCTGAATTTTTGGCATCATCACTCCAGTCTTCAGTGTCAATGCTTCAGAAATCATTCTAATATTCTGACTTACTGCTCAAAGTTGTTACAAAGTATTTTTATTTCAGATAAATGCTGTTCTTTGGATATTTCTGTTTATCAAAGATTCCTTAAAAAAATCTACTGTTTTAAATAATGATATTAAACAAATAAAAATAATTTTATGTTTCTTGAAAAGCAAATCAGCATTAGAATGATCTCTGAAGGATCATGTAACACTGAAGACTGTAGTAATGATGCTTTGATTACAGCAAAAAATTAAATTTTTAAATATATTCAAACAGGTATCATTCCATTTTGTTATTTTAAATAAAAAAAAATATTTCACAATATTATTGCTTTTGCCTTTTTTTTTTATCAGATTAATGCAGATCAATTTTTTTACCGTTCAGAAACATTTGACTGTTTTTTTTCTGTGTTCTTCACAACCCTTGATTTTATTGTTGTTGTTGTTGAATCTATACATTTTAAATAGTTTTATTTATTTTAATTTGTTCATTAAAATACCAGAAGTATTGGTCTTGTTTGCACTGTATTTTAGTGTCTTATAAGTTTTTCTTTTTTATTTATTAAAATAATTTATTAATTTTATTATTTTTTTAATTGATATTACATTTTATTGATATTTTATCTTGCGCAGATTTGTATACACTAAATTTTAATAACTGTTATTATTAAGAATACATAATTGTACATAATTATTTAATGGAAAACATATATTTTTCTTGTTTTTTTTTTTGTGTATCGCATCTTTACATGTTATTATATTTGTTGTTGTTTAATGTACAATTACTTTATTTATATTTATTTAATATTATATTTTGGTTAGTACAATACTATAGTAATAACCTTTATTTAATTTTTATATAATATGTATATAATTTTATTATAAAAAAATTTAAAGCTTTTTTGTTGTGTATTATTTTATTTTATATATATATGTGTGTGTGTGTTTTTTGTGCATAGTTATACAAGCTGAATGTCTCTTTAAAAATAAAGGTCTAAAACCTAATCAAAATGTTCTTTTGAAATATTCACATTCACTTTTTTCTGTATTAAAGAAAAATACGCTACCCTATTATAATGTAAATGTATATTAAGGTCGTTGCACATTTTCTACATCCTAGACAAGAACAGTTACAATAAGTTTTATTTTATGCGTGTACATAAAGTTCGATTATTATGTCCTAATGGTATTTTAAAGTGTATCTAGATGAAAAACGATCACAAACTCCTTCTTTGCAATTTGTGGCCGAGGCGGGATTCGAACCTCTAATCTTGTGCACTTCATTCGTCCCGCCTCCCTTCGTTCCTATTGGCTAGTCAGCGCTCTACACCTATGCGCGACTGGCCCCCGCGTGCAGATCTCTGGAGAATCAGCTGCACTGCTCTGCCTGCTCAGCTCTTACTCTCCACAGGGGGCACTGGTGAGCTGGACACTGGACGGCTCAGAGGTCACCGAGGGGGTTGTGACCAGCGCAGAGAGCGAGCAGGACGGCCGCTACAGCCGCAGTAGCGTCCTGACCCTCAACAAAGCACGCTGGGAAAAGGGAGAGCTGTACGTCTGCAGAGTAACACATGATGGAGCTCCTCATGAGGTCTCGTTCCACAAGAGTCGCTGTTAGTCGCTCGCAGTGCTGAGGTTACTTCAGTGAGCGCTGCTCTCTCCTGAAGATGAGGCGTATCTGAGTGTCCTGTGTCAGGCAGGATTCCCATGAGTCTAGTGCTGCAGCTGTAGTCATTTACAGTAACTCAATACTGAAAGAGAGTTCTAGTGTCAAAGCACTGATCTTTCAATCTGCTGTGTTTGCTGCAAATAAAGCTTCTCAACAAGCTCCATTTGTGTCTGACAACATCATTCAACAACTAACAGATCAAGATGAATGTCGTGTTTGTTCAGGTGCTTTTCAGAAGCTTCATCAGTAGCAGTAAATGGAGTCAAATAAAGCTGTTGGGGTTTGAACTTGGTCTCTGGAGACAGAACTGCTCTATTCTGAGACCATCACAGTCACTCCACCCTGACAATGCAAATGAGATTCAGACACACTCAGCATCTCTGTTTGATTGGTCTTATGATCTGGACCGAAACACACTGGTTTCACTTCTGCTGTAGTCAAAGCAGCTCACGGATAAACTATTAATAATTCAGACAGAAACATAAGAATTATTATTGGCTCAGTAATGATCGTTTGTTTGCTTGACTTTTAATCACAAATCTCTTCCTCGCTGGATGGATCCTGTTTCATAAAACAAGTAAGCCAGGCTTATTTCAGTTAATCTGACTTATTATGAGTGGATTTGATTAAAAATAAGTCAGACTAACTAAAATAAGACTTATTTGGTAAACTTGTTTTATAGAACAGACACCCACTTATTAGTAGACTTGGCCTTGGATTTCAATATATCACTGGAATAGTGTTAAAAGTAACACTAAAGTAGTGTTGGAGTTAATTAGATAATTAAGTGATTAATTAAGTCATGATTAAACAATAATAATGTTGTTAACAAGCAGAATCAAGGAGAGACAAACAACTAGAACAAAAGATAAGAAGAAACCAAAAGAAACACAACAATTATAACTGGCCTACAACCACAGCTTTAGATGAAATCTTCTGAAACAAATGAAAACATTAATCTCTCAAGATCTCATTAACCAATAATTAAACATCTCCACAAACAGTATTACCTTCTACATCCATTACAAACCTGTCTGCCTTTATTTCTTTCAAATGTTTCTCGAAGTTAACAGGTTTTTTTAAAAGGTTTGTTCATGTTATATTTAAAGTATTGGTCTAATATGAAAGTGCTTGCTTCGGTTGGACACTTAATAATCTTTCAGGATTTCAGTATAGTGTTTTTTAAGAACACCTGTTCATTGATAAAGAAAGAGACTGATGGAGAAATAAAAATCATGTGAAATTTGGTTTACAACATTCAGATGACTGTCATGAAGTAGTTTATGTTTAGTAGTTTGATGATTGATTCAGTAAATAATAGTGAGGTTGGGTTTTTATTGAACTGGAAAAATATTGAATTGAACAAGTGTAGCAACTGTTATAGACAGACCACTGTAATGCATTTACACTGTGACCAGACGACCCAAAAACATCTCAAATATACAACAGCAAGAAAATTTCTCTGTAAACATCAACAGTCATCACACAAATCTCAGCAATGGTGACGATCAACAAACCATTCAGATAAACAGATCAACACTGAACATTAAGATCAAATCTTTTGAGCTGATTTGCTACAAGATGCATGCTGAGAAACACGAATGAGCTTTATACTCTAGCTGCTCCCATCATGTAATGTAATATAAAGCTTTTTAGTTGATTGAAAGGGTCATAGATTTAGCTTCAGTTTTATGGTTAAACATTAGGGGTGTGACGAGACACTTATCCCACGAGACGAAATAAGATTTTTAGACTTATAAAATAAATCCTCAGTGATAAAATATATCGGGAAAAATAGTATTTTATTCAACAAAAATATTCCAAAAATGTAGGCGCATTTTGTAATCAACTTTTTGAAATTAAACTATTTTAACGAATTATGTGTGAATTATGTGTGAATAACATGTGAACACTGCTAAATATTTTGCCACAAACTGACAGGCAAGTAATTACACAAAATGTATTAACATTATAAATAAATGAAAACAAATAACACAAATATCCCTTTAAAAGCAGGGTAAGCCATTTTTCAAAAAAGCATTGAAAACTATTTGGAATTTGTTTCATTATGTCATAAATACAACGCGTCAGCAATTTTCTATCAGAGATTTGTTACGCGGCATTATACCACCATCTCGAGGATATCGCCAAGTTCTCGTGAGACCAGTTGTGAGATCTCATTACACCCCTAGTAAACATTGACCATGACAGCACCTGCAGAAACAGGACTGTAGTCGAATTATAAATGTGGTGACCTGGGGAAATTTTTATTTTATTAATAATTTTGAAATACAAACTGTGATGTGAGTTTCATATTAGGCCTCGGTGTGTGATTTTGTTTGACAGTTTGACCGCTTCATGCTTACAGCTGCTTTTAGATGTCTCTTGGTATAAATACAGAACAATAGGCATATTTCATTTCAAGGAATGGAATGTAAACACTGTGGGTGCGAGACATCTATTGTTTTAAAATCATGAAAAGTGGTAATTTCATCTGTTAAATTTAATTCGCTGCTTATAGTTAATTGGACCTGCTCTTAAAACATTTATTCTCTGATGTTCATTCTGTTTTCTCTCTGGCTATTTCAGATAACATCTCTAGCAGTACTGCAGAGGAGGAGTGGGGTGGAGGAGGAGGGTGAGGAGGAGGCCATAGTCCAAGCACTCATCCCAAACAGCTGAAGTCACACCAAGCAGCCACACAGTTTCACAATCACAATATATTTAATAAAAACAACATAAATAACTTTTAAGACTTTCTTTTCTGTTACAACAGTCACACATTAACATTCCTGAGGTGAATTTATGACTGGATGTATTTGGGGGTTGTACAGTCCGGATGTAGGACCAGGTGTACGGGTTATTGGACAGATTTTTATGACCCCTAATAAAACGTTGTACTTAGCTTAAAACATCCGAGATGAATTGTGACATCAAAGATGAGATCATCGCGCTAACTATGAGCTCACTAATCCTGTTCTCTGAACGCACCTGTTGTTGATGATTAGTATAGCTGGATTGAGTTGTCTAGGATTATTGCACGTCCGTGCGTTGGTTTAAAAGAAGACATGTATAGATAGTAGAAACACTGATCACAGCCCCTTTGATTGGTTGACGAAATGGCAAAAGAGCAGATCAAGAGCTTTTATTAGAGGGTTTTGTAAAATACTCAGTCAACATTCCTTTGAAGGACGCTCTCTTATTTAACCCCTTTTTAATACACCAAGGGCATTTATGTGGGATTATTAGCAGAAATTGTATTGAGTGTAATATTCGTGGGGTCATATGCTTGGAAATAATATTTTATGTCTTCCATTTGATTCGTTATAGTGTGCCACCCAATAGCAAAAAGGTTGGTCCCTTTAATACTTTTTAAACAAAGTCCCAGCTACAGTTTTATATTTTGTCTTAGAGTAATGTGTTGTTAAAGCTCTTTAATAATCAGATTGCTGCAGTATATATACATATTTATTATTTGTAACATGGTCTACCAGTCACTCTTCGTCAAGAAACCAGACGCCTCCGCTTCCTCCTTCCTAGACAACAACGTAAAACTGTTTGACCAACTACAGCAGATCCAAACAGTCAACTGCAACGAACTCGCTAAACCCATCCTCTACGAGAGCAAGAACACCCAGAACCTGCTTCAGACGAGAGCATCCGCTGATTGGTAACATAACTGTTTCTCTTCTTTGCTGATGGTGCCACTAAGATTTGAAGTTAAAAGTTTGATCATCACAGCAACTTTACTTCCCATCTTTAGACAGTGTGTGAATGTGTCGCGTTAATCCTAGGTAGTAATGTTTGTATAGTAGGTTAGTTTCCAACAAATAAATTGTGTTTCATTTATTAAGAACTAACTGTCTTGTGTATTGTGTTTGGAAAGTCAACATTGCCGATAGATCCTAAGCTACCTGCTTTGACAGATAGAAACCCTATAGTTCTTTAGTTTGTTGGCCACAGATGAAAGTAACTGTAAATATACTTTCAATCAAACTGAGTGTATTTCAGGTTTCAAACTTATTATAGACTGCAGTTGAATGACTCTCTGAGCTCATTTGCATGGACTAAACCTACAGCTAATTTGAAGGAAAATTTTTTATTGTAAGATTGTTCCCCAAAATTGATAAATACATTAATTTCTTAATTAATTTCCCTTTAATATCTTACGCTACTTTGACAGAACATAAAGACATATGGACATAAAGACATAAAGACATAAAGACCCCCCCCCCCCCATTTATTCCCCTTGAAATGTTGTCAGGGGCTTAGTTATTGTGTTTATTAGTTTTATTTATGTATTTATTTACTTTTAATGTTTTTAAAGTTGTCATTGTTATTATTTATTATTATTATTATTTAATATATTTGTTTATTTATTTTTGTGAATTATAACATTTGAAGTAAATGTTATGTGTATATCATGTTTATAAAAAGTTTAGTTCAAATATAAAAAAAGTATAGAAAATCATTATTTTAAAGTGTTATAACATTTCATTCTGTTTCTGTATTTTGATCAAATAGGCTAAAACCAATGTCAATGAGAATAAGAAACATTTCAAATTGTATTTGCCAGTCAGTTTTTGCACTAAACATGCAACATTTAAACGTAGCGTAAATAAAATGGTTAGGCATCATATTAGTCATTTACTGTGGGTGGGGGGCCCTCTAGCTGGTTTTTGGCGAGGGCCTTCCAATGTGCAGAGGCAGCCCTTCCTTCAGTTCATGTTCGGTGCATTCTTCGAGGAAGCCAATAGAGTAAATAGAGCTGTCCCTTCAATTATTCGCAAAGGTAGCCATGCAATTGATGTCATAATGTGCAGTAAGCTGGTCATTATCACATTAACTGTAAACTAAACCATCATTATTCTAAATATAGTTCAGCTAAAGGATGAATAAACGAACACAAACATTCCAGCTCTTTACATGGGTGTGAATAATTACCTGATATCGAATCTGCAGTTCCACTAATAATCAGCAAGATAAGCAACATCTCTAAAGAATGCTGACAAAAAGAAAAGATGAAAAGACAACATTATAATAAGCAGGCAGCACGTGTGTTAACACACAGGGGTTGGCTCTGAATACTTACTCACTTACTTGCTCACCGGTCGGTTTTAACTCCACCTGATCAGCGACGTGCTCGCTGAATAAATTACTGATTTATATTATATTAACAAAATGCTCATGAAAGAGTTTGTTAAGAGCAAATGGTGAGCATCCTGTTTCACTTTCACTTTCTCTGTAGACGGGATGAATCATTCTGTGTCTGCACACGTGTCTTCCAGCTTCAACTTAAGAGCGTCACTGGCTGAATCTTACAGTGCCAAGAAAGAGATTCTGCTAGTTACTACGACATTTCATGATCACACGCAGGAAGATGTTTTGTTCATATGTTATGTTTATTAATGTCATGCACTTTGCTGAATTGCTTAGTCACATGCTTCTTTGCTGACTGAACAGATGATGTGTGTGACAGTAAAACAGCACACACACGATCATATTCTTAAATGTAAAAGTGTGTGGGGACGTGACAGAAGGGCCTCCACACAACGACTGAAGGTGTGGCTAAAAACAGAATCACTGAGATGAGCCGTGCTTTGAGAGGCTGTATCACTGTTCAAGCTCTTCTGAAAACCTGAAAGCTATATTTCTTAATCAGTTTTTTAATGAAAGCAGAAATGTATATAAGATTAGTGCAGTTAAGGTAAGCAAGAGTCGTGGACCTGATAACATTCCAGCTAACAATTTTTGGTTTTAGGAACATTAGATTTAGGTTTTCTGCACGTTCCTTTCTGTTAACCCAGGAAAGTTTTCTTAATGTAAATAGAGCGTTCTTAATAGGATAAGTTATTTAAAAAAGAACTTACTGGGAATGTTCTTATTTAGTCACCAAAAAAAATTCCATATCTGAACGTTAGGACAATGTTCTGTGTTTGTGGGGATCTGTGGGTGGGGACTTTTTTCTTTTGTGCAAAAGAAGCCCTGTACTTCTCTATAGTTTTGATACGTCTTTGAGAGTGTGTGGAAGGACAGAGGGGTTGTTAAAGGACCTTTGACCCATGGCTCTTACATCAGTAGTAATGAAAATCACAAAGACTTGTGAAAGATGGGATTTTACTGTCAACTGAGAGATAAACAGATCCATAGCAGTTTGCTTATAGATCCAGAAGAGGTGTAGAAGATGCATTATACGTTACTGGGATGGATCTAGGACTTTTTAACTAATAGGATGAAGAGTGAGAATAAAGAATAGACTCTCTGAACAGGTTACTTCCTCCCCTGGCTCCCCACAAAGATGTGTACTATAATCTTTATTGTTTAAAACGCTACGCGTCAAAGTAACTAGGAGAAGCATACTTTTTTTAGAAGCATGCAAATGATACTGTAATTGTAATGGTGCGTTCACACCAGGTGCGAAATGAAGAATAAACGTGTAAACGGACAACCAAAAAAAAATATATATATATAGGCAACAAATCAGAATTGAGCATCAAGACCTGCAGTGTAAACAAGGCCTCATTTGTGTTGAACTGTTCTGGAACAGTGTTGTAAACACAACTTCACACTGATTTCTAGTTCTGTCCTCTTTTGGAAGCACAAACAAAGTAGTTGGACTTTCACAACGACACACAGCGTCTGTCTCCAGAACATGGCGCCCGCAGCAACACTATAGCGAGAATAATAGCTCCGCCTTCTTCCTTTGAGCAAACATTTTAAACTGTGTTGATATTACTGTCTAGTTAACTGCAGAGCATTATATATATATACATCTAAATAAAGAAAAAGACACATTTACACAGTTTTTTTATTTAAATGAATGTGGCCTTGGTGAGCATAATGCACTATTAAAAAAAAACGTATTTAAATCTAAACCAAACTTTTAAACAGTTATGTACATTACACACAGAGTGTAATGTTGGGCATTTTTAATTAATCAAAGAAAACTGAAAAAAGATTAATATCACAGATTATTAAAAAAGATTAAGCAGCACCGCCCTTAGTCCTTGAAGGAACTATTCATTATTCTTTTACTTATTGACCATTTTGAGGAAGTACAGCAGCATAACTTACATGCCGAGACAAATGAAGACTTCCTGTTCCTCGTCACAGACTCACACTGCATCTCTCAGCCTTCTGATTCTGAGCAGCAGATGAAATGGTAAGTCATCATGAGGGTAAAAGTTCTTGTTTTAACACTTACAGAATGTAGCTCTGTAAGCAAACAGGGCATTCACGCTTTTCAGATCTCACTCGATGCAGACAATCCTCAAGTACACAGGCAGCTGTACGATACTGTTTGTAAAAAAATTGCACTCATCTTAATGCAGCTCAGAATCATTTTTGTGTATACAAAGTGCTTTCATGAATACTATTCGCTCAGTTATCAACTTAGAGATAAAAAATTATAACGTCATGAGTTGATCAGATCATGAAGTTAAGTTTTGTGCTGAAATGAGGGATGTTTTCACTTTAGGTACCATTGAGGGGTCTCATCGTGTTCCTCTGCCTGCTTTATCTGTGTGTTCAAGGCATTCAGGGTGTGAACACTGTGTGTCTTGCTAAAATGGCCCAGTATTTTTATGACAAGTGCATGAAGTTGATGAATGAATCGATAAATTCAGTTTGAATTGTGCATGTAAAATGAATGACAAAAATTGCACATTAAAAAGGCAAATACAGTGTTTTATGCTGAGTGCAATAACCTTATGCTGTTTTATCTCTATCAGTGTCCAGCCAAAGACCAAACAAGGAGCGGATGCTCAGTACGCATTAACCATCCATGTCCCACAGACTCAGTGTACAGATGAACATACTAATATTGAGAATGAGTTTGACAGGAATGATGCAGCACAAGTGAAAAATCTTCTCAATAATGGTGCCAAATGTGAATTATGCACTGAGCTAAAAAATGTCATTGCTTCCCGGCCAGATATGAAAACAAAAGAACATTCTGAGCATGTCCTGCTCTATCCTGTAGGTAACTCTCTCATGGACAAACTTCTAGCAAAGGCAAAAGGTGATAAATGTGTAGTTTTCTATTCGTACAACTCACCTTGTGTGAAAACATGCCTTCCGAGTGCAGACAATATTCTGGAAGGCCTTAGAAATTGGATCAATCAAAGAAAAGACAAATTTAATGCCTTTGTTTTCCAAGCGATCTGGCAGAAGGACATCAAAAAGGATCTCCAAACAGAATTTAAAAATATTGATAATATAGTGCCTCTTTATCGGTGTAAGAGAATCAGAAATGCGATGGAATGCCGGAAATGTGTGGAGAACAAGGGGGTGGTTCCCTTCTGTCTGCCCTAAAAGAAAAAGTATAAGTTTCCTTTTCCTGTAATCGCATACATCAGTGATCAAACTGTGATGTGTTAGTAGTGAATGATTTTCTTTTCATAACCTCCACTGAGCTTTTATTATTTTTGCCCAGCAAACACATTACGCTATCTGTGCCTGATAACTTTATGTGGCATTGCCATAATGTATAACATGTAACTTATGCTGCTTTTGCAAACAATAAATTCTGCTCATGCATATCTAGTTGATTTGCTCTTGACTGCCTTGGAGGCCAAACAGTGTTTTGGATGAATGAATGAAGCCTTGGTGAGCATAATGCACATAATGTGTAAAAAAAAAAAAAAAAAAAAAACGCATTTAAAAAATGTAAACCAAACTTTTAAGCAGTTATTTACATTTTCATGGTACCTTTTAAAATTCATGTATCATCACACACTAAACAAAGATATTACTTTGTTTTTTAAGATAAGTGGTTGCGAACAATTTATTTTCGCTACATTTAAAATGTAAAAAGATGTTGAAATTTAGTCTGCTAAATAAGTTTTTTTTGTGATGGCACCTGACATTACTTCATGTTTAGTTCTAAACTCAAACAATGTTATTACAGTGCTTACAAGGTTAAACTGTGTAGATATAACTATAGTTACACTCCAGTTAACTACAGATCATTATACATTCCTGTTCTTCCGTATTAAACATCCGCTGTTAATTCAGCTTAACACAAACTATACAACTCTATTCACTAACTTTACAATCTCGTTAAGAAGATTCAAGTTATTGTTGCATATATATTTAGCCATGTAAAGACTGTTATGGTGTGTTGATCAGAAAAAGACAGAAATAAGACTCTAAAAGAAGACTCTAAAGCAGTGTTTTATTTAAATATATCAAAAATTAATTTTTAGATTGGAAGTTCTGATAAGCTACTCTGTATACTGTATGTTAAACATTGTTCATGGAGTATATGGTCTTCAGAACATATCTTTTAAAGAAATTAATAGTTTCACTTAGCAGCGATGCTTTGAATTTATCACAATTGACAGTAAAAAATGTAACATTTTACTTTGTACACAAATATTTTTGCAAGAAACTCTTTTCTAAAAACTATGTTCACAAAATAAAATTGTAAATTCACTACTAAAAATTGTAGTTTCCACAAAAATACTGTTTGATAACAAAGAAATGTTTCTTAAAGGAGAAGTTCACTTAAAAAAAACCTTTTGCTGATAATTTACTCACCCCCATGTCATCCAAGATGTCCATGTCTTTCTTTCTTCAGTCGAAAAGAAATTAA
>JAUCMU010000477.1:0-12474 GCA_032275025.1 Enteromius treurensis | reverse complement strand
TAAACACGCGCGTGCAATGATGACGCAGTGAATAGTGACGATTCTCTCTGACCAATCAGCAGTCTGCTGTGTTTTCATGTCACATTTTAGTATCGCCTCAGCTCGCTTGGAACCTCGCCGGAGGGGGTACAAAAAAAAGTACCTGGAAGCCGGTACAGGTACAACTTTTAGACAGTGGAAAACCAAACAGAACCGAGTCGAGTCGAGCTGAGTCGAGCTGGTACTGTGTAGGGGAAAAGCGCCATTTGTCTCTGATAACTGTTTGCCGAACCTCGACCCTGTTTACCCATAATACCCCTGCAGATGGACCCGAAAGCCTCTGATGCTTCGTTACAGCTGTATGTTAGGTGTGAGATTCATTACACTTGATCTGCTATAATACATATTTTCAGAAGTGCACCACCAGTGTGAATCATAACCCCCCCATATTTGCTACACATCCATAAAGTGATATATTTGTCTTTAGTATTGTTTCATTGATCAACTAACTCATTAAGACAGTCTCTTGCTGACAGCTACTGGCGTAAAAATGTAACCTGCATTTATATATATATATATATATATATATATATATATATTTTGTATATGATTTCCAATTAATTATTAGAAGTGGTTTGGAAAGGCCTGATTAGCTGATGTATTACAATGCTTGATTCAGCTTCAGTAGAGTAGCATTTCATTAGTTTAGAGAAATTGTGCACAGCTAATGACTTCTATAATGTTTTGACCCTGGATGCTAACTGAAGGATAATTTTTCAGATTTGTTGGTAAATGCTGAACTGATGTTAATAAATGCACTTTTTATATTAATTAGTCAATTTATATTGTCACTGTTTTAGGCTACATTGTCTGGAGAGTTTTTCAGTGTCCCAATTTTGTTTGTATTCTATTTATTCTGAAGGGGCCAATTACAATCTCCATAATAAAACCATTTACATGTGTGGAGATTTAATTTACATAAACTACAGGAATGTATTGGGAAGGGAATGTGTTCTATGAAACATGTTAAAAATTAATTTACTTGAATAGTTTTATATTAAAACAATATACTTACATAGAATATATATATATATATAATGTAATGTAATGTAATGTAAAATGTTAACAACTATTAGAAATTAATATATGGACGTATTGCAAATGAATGTTTTTACATCTGATATCTAAATGTATTTACATGCTGTATAAGAAAATTAAAAAAAGTATTATGGAGACAAGAGTTCATTGATAGGAGTCCATGAATCAAAACAGACACAAAACATAGAGCACAAGTCTGACGCTGGAGTGCCAACCAGTGAGCTGGGCTGGCAACTCCAGCTTGATCGTCACAATTTCAGTCTTATGTGACTAATGATATGTTAATAAAGGATATTAAAATGACCTGCAATGAACGTCCCTAAAGGTCCCCGTAATGTTTAATGAACATCCTGTGAACGTCTGTGGTATGTCCCGCAAATGTCCCCGTTGCATCTTCCCAGCGACCCGCGAACTTTCGTGGTATGTTCCGCTAATTTCCCCTTTGTGTCCTCCGGACGTCCCGCGAACATACTCGTGACGTCCTCATGACGTCTAAAGAACCCTACACTAAGACGTTCAGGGGGGCGTTCTCTGAGGCTATTCAGGGGACGTCCTGGGGGCTTTTTTTGTGAGCTGGGTGTATATCCAAGTTTTCAGCAAATTATTTGTTGTAGTAATCAAATTCTGACTATATGCATTATTACTCAAAATTATTACTCTAAATTTTGAAGAGACTGTGATTGAAAGTAGATGGCTCTCCCATGGGTTTTGTGCTCTCCGTGTTTCCTTTGTTTTTTGTTTCTTTTGTTTAATGCCTGTTTCATTGTTATGGATTGTGATTGACCACGCTCTAATTAAAGCTTGCACTCGGATCCCATTTCATTGTCTCTTAACTGTTTGATTTGTTTTTGTACCTCATGATGGAAGGGGTGGCACATGTCTGGTCGCCTTCTGTCCTTCTGAAACTTCAACCGTTCACATTTCAGAGACTCATTATGTGCAATGAAATCAAGGGAAAAACATGACAAAGGACTGTTGTCAAAACAGAGGAAAACAGTCACCACAGATACAGTATTGTTTAAAAAAGAAGGCATTAAATAAGTCTATTGTTTGTAGTATCAGGATAAGTTAAATAAAGGGTTAACGTCTCGATTATGTATGTAACCCTCGTTCCCTGAAGGAGGGAACGGAGATGTTACGTTATTGAATGACGTTATGGGATCCAGCCTGGGAGACCAGTCGAATCTGATCTTTGGGGAAAAAGACAATGGTTGGCCAGTGTTTTTTGCATGCCTAGCCACTACACATATGTAACCGAGACGTTCCCTTTTAGTCAATCACTATGACGTTACATCATTAACTGACGTTATGGGGTCCCTATGGAAAATGCCACAACGTAGGAGGGCTCTGCAGGGGTGCCTGGATTTTCTTGCCAGAAGCACGAGTTGGGGTCGGAGCGCACAGGATCCTATGTGGAAGAGGTCTTACTAAAGTGAATGAAACATGTGATAAGATGCCAGATCCATGGAGGGTGAAGAAAGCCCTCTATCAGGCACAGTTCAAGCTACTCCGCTAGCTAGAACTGTGAGGAGACAGAGGAACCAGATGGGGGTCCTTGGTCCGGGAATAAAACAACTGGCAGTGAGAGGATTCTTCAGTGGCAAACAGATCCACCTGGGCCTTCCCGATTCAACTCCAAATCTGCTGGATCTTCCCAGTCACCATTTTCGGGTAAAGTGAGCTATTGTAAAAACACATTGGCTGCACGATTTAGGTCCCCTGGAACGTGAATGGCTTGTAGTGATTTCAACCGCGACCGACTCCAGATGAGGAGATGGCGGGCAACAGGCGACAGGAACGAACATCACTGTTCATTTGTGAGACAAGCTATCATGTTGACCGAGTCCAGCTCCATGCAGAGAAAAGAGAACTGCACAGGAGAAAGCTTGCTCTTTTTCTGGTTGACCCGAAGCCCCAATAAGCTGAGATGCCGGAGCACCATGTCCCTGTGTTTGCACAACAGATCCTTCGAGTGGGCTAAAATTAGCCAGCCGTTTAGTCCCAACGTGGTGTCAGGGCACCTTCCGCCACCTTGATAAAGGCACAGGCAGACAGGGCCAGCCCAAAGGGGAGGACCTTGTTATGATACGCCTGACCCTTTTAAGCAAACCTCAGTGTGCAAAAAAGCGGGATCAAAGGAGCGGTCAATGAAGTATCTACGGTGGGGCACCCAGGAGGATAGAGGCAGCTCGGCCCCGGAAGCGAGCACACACCAGCTGTCTTATTCTGCGGTGGCAAAATGGCACCATGAACCTAAATGTGAGGAAGCAGGGCAAATTAGGCAAAGAGATTTGCAAAATTGCTCTTTCTGTGAATAAGTGGGTGGGGACAATATTCTTCATCTCTGGGCAGCCCGTCTCAGGGCCGCTTCGCGGTCTACCAGGAAGACTTGGCGGCGGGCGGATTTGAGATTGGCTGTGCCCCTTTATGATAGCCTCACTCTGTTTCTGGACTGCCCCTTCTTTCGGAAGCTCCACGGGACTTTGCATTGGGAGATTAGGAGTCTGTGGGGATTGCACAGCGGATTATTCCTGATTGTCACCCTGAGGTCTGCCAAGCCGGTGCAGCCGAGGAGCCTTTACAGCCCGCCGAACTCGAAGGTAAATACTTTTTCTTCTTTTCTTCTCCAACTTCGCATGAGAGATCGGCTCTGAAGCAGAAAGCTAATGGTGGTTTCGCCATCTTATATACCCATATGTACGGGGAGTGGCTAGGCATGCAAAAACCACTGGCCAATTCTCATTGGCTTTTTCTCCAAAGATGTGAGTCGATTGGTCTCCCAGGCGGAATCCCTTGACGTCAGTCAATGACGTAATGTCATAGTGACTGACTGAAAGAGAACTAGAGTTGTTTAAGAAAACTGTCGTTTTATTAAGGATATACATAATTTCGACAGGGTCCATGGTGACCGGTCCCAAGTCACTGCAGTCACATGTATTGTCAATGACCACCATGAAAAGGTTACTGCTGGGAATCTGCTGAATAACAAATGATCTGGGAAACACAAGACAGAGGGGAACAGCCAGTTAGATTCAAATGACTTTATATCTGCTCCACATAAGAAGAGTTCATGAGGGTGTCCTCTGCAAGAAGAGGTGGTGGTCCTCTGTAGGCAAGCGTTCATATACTGGACAAATACAGCTCATGATTGCTTGAATGCACACAGGTTAAAAAAATTTACATATTTTTCTTTAGCATAACCTTTCTCTTCAGAAAAAGTAAGTAACAGAAGTCACTAATGTATATGGCATATTACAGTCTGTCTGACCTCAAATTAATTCAAGTCTCATGCTGTAATACTGCAAAAACTGTTTTGTTTTGGAAGACCCGAAATTGTGTTGGAATCTGTGAGTTCCAAAATCCACAAAAAACACATTTTGTCATAGTCTGTACCTTTATATAAAAACTATCCCTAACCATACTCTAACTGTCTACTAATAGTATAATGAAAGTTAGTTGATAAAGAGTAGCAAGTTACTTATAGTCAACAGAATTTCAAAAGGGACCACCAAAATAAAGTCTTTCCAAACATAGAAATGCCATGGTATGTACAGTACATATTAAATAAATAAATAAAAATCTGACAACTAAAATGTGGTTTTATGGTTTCGTAATTAATTTAACTAATTGCTGCATTGAATAAGTGCATATTTGTCAGCAAAGTGGAGAGGATTCTATCATTAGCGGTCTGAATATTTACAACAATGTTATAAAGATAAAGATTGCAAACACAACACTTGGCCCACATTTTAATTTGGTCTTTTGTTTCCTCTTACCAGACGAAATACATTTCTATTAAGCTGCCTGTTATGATGTCATACACACAACACCTTTGTAAAACTACAATAAAAAAAAACAGATTTGAGTTGGCCTACATCATTAACTCATTCACATAACACAAAACTATATCTCTCATTATAGTCAACTGACCAATTACTGATGCAAATGTATAGTGCAAGTTGTTCAGTATACAGTCAGACACCCTGTTACTAAATAAAACATGCTGAGGAACAAGCAAACATGCTCATTTGTGGCAAGGTAAGCAATATAGTGGTACTATATATACGGTAGGCCTGGCACAATACATGAACCGTCACAGTATGGACATCTTGGTTTGGTGCATGCAGCCTTCCATAGGTGACTGCTGTTTGCTTCACTGTGATTTATTTTGATAAAGTACTAACTGTGCTGTCAGTGCTGGAACCGATGTGTGTGTGTGTGCTGTATCCTTACCAGCAGAATCAATTTTATACACTTATTGTCTTAATAATAATGTATCACTGTATAAAAGTCTGCTTTTATATGTTTAATACATTGTGCTTTTATAAAGCTAAGAAAACAGATGAAAAAAATATGTTGCTTTCTGACATTTACATTTAGTCATTTGAGTTTCCATCCCTATTTAAATCTGAACTTTGAACTGAACAGACGCAAAGTCTTGTCTACTTGTCTATATCTGAGCGTTCCTTTCACTGTTATTTTGGTTGCCTTTTGTGTATCACCCCGGCCTGTTTACTTGTTTACGATTGTCTGCTGCCTACCCTGAACTATTGCCTGTATCTTCGACCTGCCTCTGTCTTACCTGCATTGCCCTGTTCACCTTGTACCGACCTAAGCCTGTTGACTACGATTAAACGCTGCAAATGGATCCTACTGACTCTGACCATTCATCTCAGAAGACTTCGCCGACACCAGATCCAGCGTCTGTCTAACGTTTGTCCAAATGAAGTCTCCATGCAGGCCTCTGTCCTCACTACCCACCAGCAACAACTGCAAAAACGTACCTCTTACCTACAGACTGGAAGAGTACTGGATTGGGCTACAGCAATGTGGAAGGGTCAACACTTTTCCCTCTTACCAAAGCTTCTTATGTCAGTTCCCACACTGAGCCAAAGCCTTTGCAGATCGGATTGACACATCTGACTCAGGTTGAACGACAACACCGCATCAGAAATCACCTGTGTCTCTACTGCGGAAAGGCCGGTCACCTGCTGGCCAGCCACCCCAACAAGAATCTCCCCGGGTGAGTGCTTCATCTTTAAATCAGTCTCTCAGAACTAATGTTAGTTTACTAGTGTGTGAAAATACTTTAGATAGAAAATACTGATAGAAGGCCCACCATCTTCCTCTTCTTCCATGTGGTTTGCGTGTGGCAGCACTAGATGGGCTGGGCTCCTGGAGAGTATAGCATGTCACCGAGGAACTCATACTACTCACCAGCTCTCTTCATTCAGTAAACATTCGTCTGTTCACCATCAAGTCACCCGACCATCCCATCATCCTCGGTCTACCCTGGCTGGAAAAGCATAACCTTGTAATCTCATGAACACACCGACAAATCACTCAATGGTCACCGAACTGTCAACTTCTATGCCTTCAGAACCCGGATCCGCATTACCACACACAAGGAACAGTCCGCATCTTCACCAGAGGAGGCGCTTCCAGCCGCGTACCATGATCTCAAAACTGCCTTCAGCAAGGTAGACGCAACTAAACTTCCACCTCATCGTCCCAATGACTATTCAATCGATCTGCTGCCAGGCAAGCACCTCACCAGGGGGTGAGTATTTCCACTTTCACCACCTGAGACAGAGATCAAGAGAAAATACATTGAGGAGGAGTTAGCAAAGGGGTTTACCTTGTCATGCCCTTTGGACCTTCAGTGTTTCAGTCCTTTGTTAACAAAGTCTTCTGGGACATGCTGAATCATCACCTCATTGTATATAAAGACGATATTCTGATTTATTCTGATGATCTGGACACAGATTGAACACAGATCTCCCTCCTGGGTACATCATTAGCAATGAGGGTGTGAATATGGATGATCAAAAGGTGAACTCCATAGTTAACTGGCCCAGACCACACAGCATAAAGGAACTTCAACGCTTCTTGGGGTTTGCCACCTTCTACCGAAGATTCATCCGGAGTTTCAGTCAGGTCGCCGCACCATTAATCTCCATGGTCAAGAAGGGATTCAAGACCCTAACCTGGAACTCCACGGCAGACGAGGCCTTCGAGGAACTCAAGAGTCAGTTTACGACAGCTCCTATTATTCATCACCCTAATCCAGAGGTCGAGTTTGTAGTGGAAGTTGATGTCTCCAGTAGCAGAATTAGAGTCGTACTTTCTCAGCGCCAGGAGAACCCCTCTAAACTATTTCCCTGTGCCTTTTATTCCCACAAACTAAGCCCAGCGGAGCGCAATTATGATATCGGGGACAGATAATTGCTCGCTATGAAGGCAGCTCTTGAGGAGTGGAGGCACTGGCTAGAGGGAGCTTCAAAGCCATTCATAGTACTCACTGACCACCGCAATTTAGAGTACATTTGTTCAGCCCAGCGTCACAACTCAAGACGGGCTAGATGGTCGCTATTCTTCAATCGGTTCGATTTCCCCATCACGTACTGTCCAGGGACAAAGAATAGGAAAGCAGACGCCCTGTCCCGACAACACGAGTGCCAATAGTGAAATTGTACTCCAGAGAACATTATCCCCAGCTCACTCATTGTCGCACCAGTTCGTTGGGACATTATAACCGAGATTCAAGAGGCCCAGATCACCGAACCCACACCTACCTCCTGTCCACCTGATAGAACCTAGGTTCCAGAGGTCCTTCGAGCTCGCCTTCTCCATTGGGTTCATGATAATCCTAGCACCTGTCATCCGGGAATCACAGCCACAATGAAGTTGACAACCAAACAGTTCTGGCGTCCCACTTTTCACAAAGATTCCTACAACCCTTGGCCATTCCCCAGCGCTATAGACTTGTTACTGATCTCCCTGTGTCACACCACTTCACCACTGTCCTTACAATAGTAGATTGTTTCTCTAAGGCCTGCCGTGTTGTCCCCCTAAATAAACTGCCAACCGCCTGGGAGACTATGAGACTATGGTTGATCAAGTCTTCCGCTTCTTCGGCCTACAGTCCCTGAGGATATCGACTCTGACAGGGGTCCCCGTTCATCTCCCGGGTTTGGCAGGCCTTTTGCTCCCAGATAGGCAACATCAGTCTAACTTCTGGTTACCATCCAGAGTCAAACTGATAAGCAGAAAGACTGGATCAAGAATTAACCAGGTTCCTCCATACCTACTGCCACAAAAACCAACACAACTGGAGTAAATAACTGGTCTGGGCCGAATATGCCCAGAACTCACTCAGAAAACCATCCACGGGCCTGACTCCATTCCAGTGCATCCGCGGCTTCCATCCTCCTCTCTTCCCTTGGGTTGGGGGGCCCTCCAACCTGCCCGCCATTGACCATTGGCTAAGAAGGAGCGAGGAGACTTGGAACAATGCTCATACGAATCACCAGCAAGCAGTCTGCTCTGCTCTCTGCTGACCCTCGTCGCCAGCCAGGTCCTACCTATGAGCCTGGTCAATGGGTGTGGTTGTCCACCCAGGATCTCTGCCTTGGCCAGCCCAGCCGAAAACTCGGCCCTAGGTATGCGGGTCCTTTCTAGATTCTTTGACAGATTACCCCCCTGATGGTCCAGAAGGAGAGGGGGACAAGGAGGAGGTCGCGGAGAGCAACATTCCTTCCCTGATCTTTGACGGCAAAGAGGCTTACCAGGTGCACAAAATCCTAGACTCCAGGCGCCGGGGCCGCATCCCCCAGTATCTCATGGACTGGGAGGGCCATGGTCCGGAGGAGAGGTCATGGGTGAACTCAAAGGACATCCTGGACCAATCTCTCACCAAGGATTTTCACTGTGTCTTACCTGCATTGCCCTGTTCACCATGTACCTAAGCCCGTTGACTACGATTAAACGCTTTGTTTATCTTTTAACTAAATCTTGTGTAATTTAATTTGTACTACTGTCTGTTCATAATAACCTAAAAGAAACTGAGCATAGTATTTTTATTTTTTTTTTCCTGTTGTACCGAAACAAATTGAACCATGACCCCTGTACTGAGGTACATACCGAACTAATATATAGTGTAAATGTAGTCTGTTCATACACTGTTAATTCTGAAAAAAGCAAATAAAAATTCCATGTGAGTGAACAGACTATAAATGTTGTCTGGTATCTTTCAGCTGATGCCAACTGTCTTATTCATACAGTATGTGCTTGTGCATGGGTTTATGTGTACTGCACTTACTTTACACAGCTTTCACAGTCAATATTACCAACGGTTTCTTTAATGGTGCGCTCAGACACAAAGGCTGGATACTCTTTATCACAAGGAACCACCATAGTTCTGCCTCCTCTATGAGCTAGAGAGAAACACAGAGAGAGAGTGCTCTTCAAATTGTTTTTTTTTTGTGTGTGTTTTTTTTCTGTGGCAAGGCTTAACTGTATCACAGAAAATTATGAATGCCAGGCACGCACTCCTGTTAAATCTGCTTAACATGCATACATTTTATTTCTATAATTTTTTTTTTCAAAATGCACACAGATACAACACATTATCCAGTAAGGCAGATGATGCTGTGAATTAATAGTTTAATGTGGCCAACATATCTACATCTACACAAAAAAGTGAATATTTGGAAATTACATGCCCTGTCTCCTTGTATTTGGTGGTTTTATTTGCAGTGAGCTGCATGCTTCAGCCAGCAAAATTGTATAATCTTAGTGGCCTCACTAGAAAGCCCATTTCTGCGTACAAGATACTCTATTATGCGGTCCAAAAAGTACTTAATTCACCTCTTTTTAAAACAACATTTGCTGGCATTAGCACAAGTTAGTTTGCTGTCTTTTAGCAAAAATGCATACATTTTTTACTCAACTGAAAGCGGTTTAGAGAGGTTGAGCCATAGCGTTGGCAGATAAAGCTTGGCTCACAGTCAGTGTTTTAGTATTTGTTACATGTGGCTGAGGTCAGAGTGTATTACCCCTAAACATCACTCCGCTTCAACTGAAATGTAGCACTGGAGAAGATGAATGTATGAAGCTAGTCATGGAACTCCAATAAATGAAACACACAATATTGCTGTCAGTACACATTTGAAACCTTGTGCCTTGAGCACTAGTTATATACAAAATATTTTTCTGCAACCTGCAAATCTTCACTTACATTTCATGTGCATATATGTGCTTTTCACAAACGTCCTCATGAATATACAAACCCTTAATGGTGAGGTCAGAGTGCCACCAACTGTACAGGTTAAACTCAACCAGAAATCTGCAAAAACAAATGAAAGAGAACATGTGCTGAAAAGAGAGTAATGGACAAATGAATGAATAAACCAAATACATAGATAAAAGGAGCCAAAACAAAGAGTGTACTGTATAGTACTATAATTTTAATGTGCTTAGAAATGTTCAACTAAAAGTCAGACACACAATTGTTGTTGTATGTCCTGATATGTGCATGGAAAATGGAAAACACACATTTCAATGCCCAAATCTCAAAATATCATAGAAACGTTCATGAATTCAGTGTCTTACATGACAAACTCAGTCAGAAGCCACCGGACAGCTGCGAAAAAAGCAAAGTAGGGCTGAAAAGAAAAGAACAATTACTAATCAAAACTGAGAATCACACAGTGGTTAAATTATCATATCATATCAGAATTACTGAAATCCTGTCTGGTCCTGTTGACAGGCATCTGCCATGCCCATCAGAACCTGGCATCAGAATCTGTGGCTGAAGGGACATCAAAGTTGAAAGATATTGCTCCCTAGCCTGCTGTATATTTAAAGGTGAATATCCAGGTCAGCGAGGCAAGACCATTTTAGCACTCAGCTAAAGCAGAGGTTACCAAAAACTTTCCTAGAACCACCCATTGGTTTGGCAAATTAGATAATGTGTTCTTCTACCATTCCAAATAAATTACAACGTGTGGAAAAAATGCTCTCCCTTTTACTATGTGCTCTATCTGCAGTGCATCCTACTAGCAACAATACCTGAAGTCATTTCAAGTGAAAAATAGTTTAAGACATAAAGGTGCTGGTCATATAATTAGAATATCTTCAAAAAGTTGATTTATTTCAATAATTCCATTCAAGAAGTGAAAAATGTATAAATTCATTCCACACAGACAGATATATTTCAAGTGTTTATTTCTTTTAATTTTGATTTTAACTGGCAACTAATGAAATCCCCAAATTCAGTACCTCAGAAAATGAGAATTTTGTGAAAAGGTTCAGTATTAAAACACCTGGTGCCACACTCTAATCAGCTAATTACCTCAAAACACCTGCAAGACCTTTAAATGGTCTCTAAATGGTCTAGTTCTGTAGGCTACACAAACATGGGGAAGACTGATTTGCTGATTTGACAGTTGTTCAAAAGACGACCATTGACACCTTGCTCAAGTAGGGCAAGACACTAAAGGTCATTGCAGAAGTGGCTGGCGTTCACAGAGCTCTGAGTCCAAGCACATTAATAGAGAGGCGAAGGGAAGGAAAAGTGGTAGATGTGGTAGAAAAAAAGTGTACAAGCAATAGGGATAATGGCACCTTGGAGAGAATTGTGAGACAAAACCCATTTAAAAATGTGGGGGAGATTCACAAAGAGTGGACTGCAGTTGGAGAGGGGTGTCAAGAAGCACTACACACAGACGTCAGACATGGGCTCCGCATTCCTTGAGTCCAGACACTCTTGATTAACAGACATCGTCAGAAGCGTCTCGCCTGGGATAAAGACAAAAAGGACTGGACAGCTGCTGAGTGCTCCAAAGTTATGTATGCAAAGTTATGAATGCAAATTTTGCATTTCCTTTGGAAATCAAGAAATGCAAAAAAATTCCTTTGCAGTGCCACAGAGTGATCGACTCCATGCCATGCCGCATTGCTGCACTAATTCACTTATTGAGTGCTGTACATGCTCATACTTTTCATGTTTATACTTTTCAGTTGGTCAAGATTTAAAAAAAAAAAATCCTTTCTTTGTATTGGTCTTGAGTAATATTCTAATAAAAACAATAGTTGTGGCCACACCTTTTCAGCATTCATTTGAAATTTTAACACCAAAAGGCGGTTTGCACCGGTGCACACAATTAGTAAAACTGGCTCCTGCACTCCAAAGCCCACATTACTGGGCACCTTTAGTCAACTTGTGGCGCTTTTCCACTGCGTGGTACGATTCGGTTCAGCACGCCTCGTTACGGCACGGCTTGGTTTGGGTTTCCATGAAGTTTAGTACCGCTTTAGAGTGGGCGGGATTATTCACATGCCGTTATAGTTGCGCCGCCTCTACTGCTGTGACATCATCGTAAACGAGTCACAAACAAACACACAACAATGGAGCCTTTTTCACTCCGCATCACCCCATCAAGCTCTCGCTGGATTCACTTCTCGGCTATCAACGAGAAGAACGTCTGTACTTCCTCAATAGACCACATAAAAGCCATTTTTGGTTGATACAAAAAGTTGCGTTTCTTCAAACAAAACAGTTGCGTCCGATCCTTCGCTGGCTGTGCTGATTTAAATCTAGCGGGTCTGTTGTGT
>JAUCMU010000476.1:0-12481 GCA_032275025.1 Enteromius treurensis | reverse complement strand
CATCACTGCGTGAGTATAAGAGGGCACGCGCACAGTGCACCTGCAGATTTTCGCTTCAGAGCCGTTGCCTTGAAGTTTGTTCGTGATCCCTGCTATCCTGACGGAGTGTTGCTGTGGAAAAACAATTTTAATCTACAAGCAGTTCCCGCGAATCCTGCTCTCTCGTCTGTCAGCTTTTCTGGGCGGCTGTCAGCGGATCCTGCGAGCTGGTCGCCTTTTTCAAGGCGGGCTGTGCCAGCCATCGCTATCCAGTGAGCAAAGACCGCTGCCAGCACGGAGTTGCCGTGTTGGGTCTCCCTGGGCAACCGGGAAGAAAGAGCAATTTTTCCCACGGTTGGTGAAGCATTCTGTAGTGGGATGTCAATCCGGCCGTGCGTTTCTGGGTGCGGGAGTTTCCTCACCTCATCGGACGGTCACGAGCGCTGTCTGCCGTGTATGGGCCGCGAACACGCACAGGCAGCGTTTTTGGATGGCTCATGCTTTCATTGCGAGCATATGACATTGGCTACGTTGAGGTCCCGCCTCTCACTCGTGGGACGGCTCCCCTCACGCTCTTCCCGTGGCAAGTCGTTGGACCGTAGCAAGTTCACGGCTTCCACAGCGAGACGTCTGGGGGACCTCCAGGTGTCCGTTGAATGTGCTTCGTCCAGTGGCTCTGCGCGAACCATTCACGCACCGCGTAGTCCCGTGGTGCTTCCGGAGGAGACCGCTCCCCCTGCTACGGCAGGCCCGAGTGTGTCCTTTGGAGCACCGCGTGAGGTGGAGATGTCTTACGCTTCATCAGAGGTTGGGTATGATGGTGAGGCTGCCACCGCGCCGTACAGTCGGTGCCCCGCGGCGCCTGTTCCGTCTGCGGCTGACACCGAACTGTCAGACCCACCCTCTGATGGAGACAAGGCTTACGGTGCCGCTGGACAGGCTGCCACCGCCTTGCACGCTATGGCTATGCTCCAAGTGTACCAGGCGAGGGGCGGGAAGCGTTCCTGAGACAGGCTGCCCGGAGGTGATGAGATCTGCTCTTCGGTGAACGTCCAGACCATCTCCGTCCCCACTCCTGGAGGAGGGCCAGGAGACGGGTCGGCAGTACCCACATTTTCACAGAAAGAGCAATTTCTCACGCCTCCAGGCCCAGTGTCCGGAGGCCTCCGTCTAACCAGTTCTCTCTCGTTTCAGATGTGGACCCTGGACGCTGTGTCGTCAGCGCGGGAGCCAAGGATTCAGGTAAGTGCTGGACAATGCATCCATCAGAGGGTGGGTCTGATGGTGAGGCTGCCACCGTGCCGGACAGTCGTCGCCCTTCGAGACATGTTGTGGTCAACACAGATGCCTCTCTCACGGGCTGGGGTGCTGTATGCAACGGGCAAGCAGCCTCGGGTCCCTGGACAGGTGTCCGACTGCTTTGGCACATCAACTGCCTAGAGCTGATGGCAGGGTTTCTTGCGCTGCATCATTTTCTTCCCACGCTGCATCACAAACACGTGTTAGTCCTAACCAGCACCTTGCAACAGCTTACATTACAACGTGTCCGCTGTTGTCTATTCGATAGACAACAACGTTCTAAAGGGGGGAATTGTGTAGCTTTTGAATCAATCAGACACAAACTATTTGTTTCATTTAACAAATAATTATTAATACCGTATTCACCAGCCCAGGGGGTGACTCAAACCGCAACTATGAGTGTCTTTGGACCCTTCCCCCAAGTAGCAGTTTATACCAAAGGAAGGCAAACCAGGCCTCGGATTCCATGGCAACCGACTGATACGACTCTGAATAGTTCTCCCTTTTGCAAAGACAATGGACTTTTCCCTAAATTAATTCACAGGAAAACTTTCTTTGAACATATCCTCAAACTACTACTACATATACTGTAAACATTACTTTGGTGTAAAGCTGCTTTGCAATTATATGTATCATGAAAAGCGCTATTCAAATAAATTTGAATTGAATTGAATTGAAATCCTTCAGGTCATTGTGTATATTGTTTTTGTGCTTGTATATCGCCTTGTGGATGGTATACTGTTTTATGCATGTTTTTTGATAGACCATCAAAAATGTCACCTTATCAGATCAACACATTTCTTTTTTGGTATCTAATGGCTCTTCATCAGACGATCTTATTGAGAGTGTGAGTTATATGTTGATATCTTTGCGACATTCAGTGTTTTTAGGATATCTTCTAATTTATATATCAACCTCCGATCCTGTGCACATGCAAATTACAATGCTTAGGAACAAAGAGTCATAAAAAGTTCCCTCCAAATCATCATCACACCATTGGCCCTTTGACCCACAAGAGGTATGGCCTCAACATGTTTCAAAAGGCCCCACAGCTCGGACCCGCCTGGCTTTTTGGATTTGTCTGGATGCGGGAGCCCACCATTCTCTCAGGTCCCCCGTAGCTGATGCAGCCGCAGCCCAACCCAGCGTTGATCAAAATCTCTACATAAAACAGCTTAACATCTGTTTGATTTGGGCAAACCAAAAATATAATTGGAAATTAGGCGGTGAAACCCCACCCGATTCCTTAGGTTTCATCAGAACCAAAAGCTAAAGTCTGTTTTTTTTTAAGATTCCAAATATACATTGTATTTGAAGAATTAATCTACTTCAAGAAAATTAGAATTTAAGTAGCATGTGTAAATTTTGAAATAAAAAAAATAATCTCGGAAGGATATTCATTTTTATCACATCCTACCAAAGAAAGAATTTGAAAGAGTCGACCAATCAGATAAATTCTGATTAATTTTCATAATTAACGGTGGATAATTGGCTTGAAAAAGGTCCTTCAAATTGGGACTAATACTAATTCCCAAATACCGAAATCTGGAGAGTGCTACATAAAAGGGTGATTTTGAGATAGCTTTGGAGGGAACATGCATGTGCAATGCTTTTTCCAAATTGATCTTATACCAAGAAAAGTGACTATATTTTTCAATTACTGCAAGTTTTAAATCAATAGAGGTTTTGGGATATTTAAAGGTGCTCTATGCGATGTTGCAGGACTTTAGCTCGATTTCATTTTTATCTCAAACTGTACGCATCACCCCTTGACCGTCTTGCTGTCTGCCCTCTGAAAACATTGGGAAAAAACCCGCTCTCAAAAGACAACACAGAGGCTGCAATACCAAAAGAAACACTATGGGGACCACAACAAAAACAAACTTCGGCCAAACAATCGGCAAGAAGAGGTGGTGTTTAATGTGTGTCTAATGCGTGTTTCCTTCTGCAGCCGCAAATGGAAAAGGATTTATTCAGGCATTCTTTGGAACAACACATGGAGTGACACTCAAAGACCTCAAATGATGGCCAGACACATTCCTGCACCCTCACCAGAACTGGCAGGAGATCATGATGTCCATGCTCACCTCTGAGATCTTTAACCAGAGTGAACCACCAAGATGGACTCTATCTACTTTGGATTACCTTTAGCCAGAGGTGCAACACTGCTTGGATCTACAGCCAGGACCCATCCTATTGGAGCGCCAGCAACATAAACAAGTCATCATAAGAGATTCTCAGATCCAGAGTCTGAGCAAAGACTGATTGCTGCCCTAACCAGCACCTTGCAACAGCTTACATTACCACAGCACAACACCCGAGAGCCACCACTATTCCCCAGCCATGAGTGGCAGTTGTGTCTCTGATTGTTCTGCAACTTCAATGTCGCCCGCTGTTGTCTATTCGATAGACAACGACGTTCAAAAGGGGGGAATAATGTAGCTTTTGAACCAATCAGACACAAACTATTTGTTACATTTAACAAATAATTATTAATACCGTATTCACCAACCCAGGGGATGACTCAAACCGCAACTATGAGTGTCTTTGGACCCTTCCCCAGAGGAGCAGTTTATACCAAAGGAAGGCAAACCAGGCCTCAGATTCCGTGGCAAACAACTGAAATGACTGATTTATTGCTTGAAGGAATGTGAACAAAGTAGCTCTGAATAGTTCTCCCTTTTGCAAAGACAATGGACTTTTCCCTAAATTAATTCACAGGAAAACTTTCTTTGAGGGAACACATATTCTCAAAATACTACTACATTACTTTGGTGTAAAGCTGCTTTGCAATGATATGTACAGTATCATAAAAAGTGCTATACAAATACATTTTAATTGAATTGAATTGAAATCCTTCAGGTCATTGTGTATATTGTTTTTGTGCTTGTATATCGCCTTGTGGAAGGTATACAGTTTGATGCATGTTTTTTGATAGACCATCAGCTAATGTCACCTTATCAGATCAACACATTTATTTTTTTGGTATCTAAGGGCTCGTCCTGAGACGATCTAATTGAGAGTGTGTGTTATATGTTCATATCTTTGCAACATTCAGTGTTTTTAGGATCTCTTCTAATTTATATGTCGACCTCCGATCCTGTGAATATGCAAATTACCATGCTTAGGAACAAAGAGTCATAAAAAGTTCCCTCCAAAGCATCATCACACCATTGGCCCTTTGACCCACAAGAGGTATGGCCTCAACATGTTTCAAAAGGCCCCACAGCTCGGACCTGCCTGGTTTTTTGGATTTGTCTGCATGCGGGAGCCCACCATTCTCTCTGGTCTCCCGTAGCTGTTGCAGCCTCAGCCCAACCCAGCGTGGATCAAAATCTGTACATAAAACAGCTTAACATCTGTTTGATTTGGGCAGACCAAAAATATAATTGGAAATTAGGAAGTGAAACCCCACCCGATTCCTTAGATTTCATCAGAACTGAAAGCTTAAGTCTGTTTTTTTTTTTAAGATTCCAAATATACCTTGTGTTTGGAGAATGAATCTACTTGAAGAAAATTAGAATTTAAGTAGCATATGTAAATTTTGAAATAAAAAAAATTAATCTGGGAAGGATATTAATTTTTATAACATTAATCCTACCAAAGAAAGAATTTGAAAGAGACATCCTGGACCCATAGCGTTTGCAAGATTGCATAGTGCACTTTTTTAAGATACAATTAAACGTCAGCCACGTATAGAGATACCCTATGCTGCTCTGAACCTATTTTAATGCCATGAATGCTACTGTTAGATCTCACAGCAACAGCTAGTGGTTCAAAAACCATAACAAATAACAGAGGCGAAACTGGGCAGCCTTGGCAACAGCCTCTTCGTACGCTGAATCTGTTAGACTGTTATGATTTGGTCTGTCTGCTCTCACCCTCAGCCACAAACAGTCACCTCATCACCTCTGGACTGCATCTCCCATCATGCATTATGTACTCTCACCTGTTTCAGATTTGCAATCACACACCTGCTCGCAATCAGCCACACCCACATCCTCATTTACCACAGCATTTAAGCCAGACTCACACACAAACTATCCCAAAGTCTTGATTTGCCCTGCTGTCGATTCTGAACATTATTGTTTTGTTATCGACCTTGGATTGTAACCTCATCTTGTGATTGTTCTCTGCCTACCCTGACCTTTGCCTTGCTAATCGACTCTGCCTTGCTTAGCCCTAATTGTACCTGTTTACTCATCCTGACCCCGCCTGTATGATCTTGCTCTAATACTATGCTGCATATGGATGTGCACGCCTCCGCTTACCTTATTACATAGACAGTATTCTATTAGTGTTAACCTGAGCTATTAGATAGCGTTTAAGCAAATCAATAAAATTAGATCCTAACTGTATTTTTTCTAATACTGCAAAAAAAAGGGCCATTCCACCGTATCGAATGCCTTTTCTGCATCTAAGGACACTATAATGGTGGATTCCTTGGTGGAATTTAAATGTTCTATAATATAATATATATAGTAATATATACTCTTCGAATATTGTCTGAGCCATACCTGAATTTCACAAAACCAGTTTGATCGGGATTGACAATATAAGGCTAAACATTTTTTAAGCCATCGGGGTAAAGACTGAAATTAGACTAGCAATTAACCATGAGCACAAAAATTACACACCACACAAATGGCTTTTAATTGAAAGAAAACATTATTTTCATTATTATTTTCATCGATCAATTTCTTACTTTTACCTTGTGGTCAATCTGCACAAGATTACCAAAGTTTGTTTGATTTGTGGCCCCTTTAAATACAAGAGAAGAATTCAATCTACGTCAGAGCGTCAGAGCATCCAAAAAAATCTCAGTACATCGTTGATGGCAGGTCAGCAGGAGCGAATTTTGACGCTCTCGCCAGCGGCGGTGTGAACGCATAGTTAGACAGCGAAAGCGTCGAGGAGAGTTGAAATCAAGTCAACTTTATGCTAATGAGCTATGACGCGGTACGGCGGCAACCAGTCAGAATGTAGAAGTCCACTGCTTTAGCAGGTTCCAGATAACGCAGTCCTGTAAACTTTGGTTCCAACCCTATTCTATTAGTTATTAGCACCCCAATCGCAACAACTTTGTCCTCCATCATGATATGAGTTTAATAAGAATGTGCACAATACTACTTTTCAATACTTATTTTTTTCTGCAGATTTTAATGAAATGGTCTGGAAATGTGTCATGTGTCTGGAAATATATGCAGTTTCTGGATGACCAAGGCATTGATCCAGTTGACTGGCCCTCATTTTCCTCAGAACTGAATCAAACTGAGAACCTTTGGGTATCCAAAACATTCAACACATTCATGCAAGTTGGATAATTATTATTCTTCTAATATAATATAGCCTAATATTATATAATATCTTCTTCTTCGGGAAAACTTTATAATAACTGCACACTAGGAGTCTTAAGTTAATCAACAGTAAATAAGGTCATCATTTATAAGCTTTGTTCCAACATTAGACATTAATAAGTTTATAAATGTTTTGCTCTTAAGCATGTCTATAGTGTTTAATATTTGTAATTTAATATAAAAATAGATTGAGAGTGGGTGACACAGAAAGAGTTGAATGTTTTACATTTTTTGTGTGTGTGTTTAGGATAAAGGGCTATAGCTGTGGCTAAAAAAAATGCCTTAGTTAACAAGCCTATTTGATTCTAAAAATGACACAAAAACATAGACTATCTGAGATGTGACAGAAATGACAGTAAGAATTCTTCCACTGTTGAACATTGTTAGTAGACAAATTAAGCTAATGAAAGTGTCAAGAGTTGTTAAACCTGGTTTTATTATTATTTTTAAATCTCAGAACCTACCCATAGTTTAATAAAAATCATGAAAATGTGCCACTCTCACATGATGAAAAAATAACTAATATAACATGTCTTTCATTTCCTTTTGTTCTGATGTTTTGTGCAATTTCAGGGATTGGTTTTCATATGAGTCAATCCTTTCTTACTGTTCGCAGGAAACAGGATTTCCCTGTAACCAGATTTCAGACCTCTGAAACTTGTGCCTCTCATTTCCTTCTTGCTGAGCTTCATTTTTTTCTAGAATTGCCATTGTGTCTCCATCCTACCAAATCAGCATTTTCACAGTTTAGAAAAAAAGGTTATAACAGGCATTCATTTTCTCTGTGTGTGTGTGTGTGTGTGTGTGTGTTTAATAGACAACCTTTCAACATCAATTTTACAATTCCCAGAGATGACTGGAAGGGAAGGGACAACTCACAAATCAGTTACACACCTGTATAACACTTGGCATCCTTACTTGTGTGCATGCCAGGCTTGTCCTTGCCAATCCGTGAATGTTACAGGCAAACAAATGAGAAGTATGTGACTACTTTTTTGACTGCCTTTAAATATGAAATAACTAAACACTGCACCTTGAATATCTCACCTCATTGTTCTAAAACCGTAACAACTGAGTGCTTTGACAACTCATTCTTGCCACATAGACAAATCATATGCAGATTAACATCTTTACAGTTCTTAGATGTAACCCTGGCAAATAGGACTATAATAGGGGTTATAGGGGAAAACATACACACACACACACACACACACACACACAGATATATATATAGAGAGTGTGTGTGTGTGTGTGTGTGTGTGTGTGTGTGTGTGTGTATTAATATTTACATAAATATATATACACTGTGTGTGTGTATATATTCATATTTATATAAATATACACACACACACACACACACACACACACACACACATATATATATATATATATATATGAGTGTGTGTGTGTGTGTGTGTGTGTATTATCATAAAATAAGAACACTCTGAAGTAAGTTGATACTGTTCAAAATTGATGTCCTGTGCCATCCCCCAAACCACATGACAGGATACACACGATTTTGGAGAAAGGTGTATATAAGCTTCACATGCTTTAAACACAGACTAGAGTTTACGTTTGGAATACAAGTTCAAGGACAAACATGAAGAAATTTGGCATTCCATTTTTATTGTTGCTCTCTTTATATGGCACTTTACAGCCTTCAGTTCAAACAGGTACGTTATTGATTTAACATAATTACTGGCAATGGCAAAGACAATTGACTAATTAGGTTGACATAAAAAAATGTTGGTTGTGTCCTTGTTCAGCAACTTCACGTGCTGTTTGCATTCTGTTATGTTAGTCATTATTTTATCTAATGTAAAATTATTTTACATTTATTTTAATTATTTATTCGGTTAGTGGTAAAATAATAAAGTACTTTTAAGATATATTCAAGTATGTACTGTGAGCAAACATTGTAGGTACTCAAAAGCTACTTACCCAAGGAACTTAGCAGATATTATACTTAATATCACTATGCTTCACTGTATGTAATTCACTTTATCCCAGATACTAATTTCCAAATTTTACCTAGAATAAATAAAAGACAGACATACAGTAATAAATACAAGACTGGGTCAACAACCTTTTGGTCATGAAGTGCCTTTTTTTCTGGTTTATTACTGTGCCACTTTGTTATTGTAAATTAATAAATACAAAAATTCTGTATTTATATATAATAATTTTCGAAGGTTAAAATATGTTGAAACCTGATAATCTATGTTATCTGAGCATAACATGCTTAATCACAAACTACCCTCGTGAACAACAAATATACTTCAATGTAATTGATTTACATTTATTTTATGCTTAGTATACTGCAAATAAATTTTCAGAATAATATGCTGAATAAAATGCCATTTAATTGTACGTTTAGTATGCTGAACTGGTATACTTCAATGTGCTAAATCGGAAGCACTAATTTGTACCTAATGCGTTTTAATCGTGCGGAAGCAGTGCTGAAGTCCAATTAAAAACATATTTAGTATATTTGATTGTGCTGAAGTGGAACTATTGCAAGTATACTTTAGGTACACTTTGAATATTTTGCATTTAAAGGGCAATATTACACAATCCTCATTTAAAGTTTTAGGCTTATTAATAAGAAATATGTATTGTGAACAATTAATACTCCAAGTAAGTTTTAGTTTGAGTTATCTGTTAGTAAATATTTTAATAGATTTGAACTATACTTATGAAATAAATATATTTCAAATATATTATTTTTTAGTAAGGTATGTCTCTCTGTCTATTTGTTTATGTATGCATGCATGTGCAACATTGTTACTAAACTCTGGAGCTTTGACTTTTGCTGCTGATTTGAATGGCGATGCGTCTTGTTTTAAGTGTCAGTTTATGGCTTTTCATTTTTAACAAGAAATGTGCACACTACTTTTCTGATGTTCATTTAGGTGTCCATGTATTATTCCCTTGTTTCTTGAAATGTGTACGTTTTGAATCATCGTGGTGACATTTGAAAGGTTAAAATAAACCATCTGTATTTAGCTTTAAATTGAATACCATTAATTACTGAACCATGGAACTTTCTACCATGGAATTACTGGTTGATCTCAATACAGTTTACACTTGCTTTAGTCTGTGAACTGGATCTCGCTCAGGGCGTGCAATGTCTGTGAATGTTTGGCAAACCTCCTCCAGAATGAATCACATTTTTGTCCTGTTGATTGCTTATCACTGATAATTCGATAAAGAATCTGGCATCATTACCAAAACTTTTTGCATGTGACTTTGAAAAATGTATTATAGCCTAGAAAACACACAAAGTGGTGCATTCTCGTTATTATCACTAAAAGCATCACTCATCAAAGTTAATCACCATTTCATAAAGGTTCATTATACTCAAACTCTCTAAGCTGCACAAAACTGAAAATTGGCATCTTCAGGCAATCTTGTGGGGCAAGTTGGACATTGCATATATTTAAGTCAATTTTAAAACAAGTCAAGCCACCTTAGTTCATATAGTGCTTTTAACAAATTGTAATGTAAGTTGGAGTTCCACTCACAAATAGCCTAAACCGAAAACGTTTGACTAAATGCATTTTTTTTTTTTTCTTAAACCGACTATGCTGTCCCTTCTTACTGCACTTCACATTTACAAACTGACTCAATACAGAAGGAGCCAGACCATGTCTGATTTTATACAAAAGACCTGTATAAATTTTCCAAACTTTATATATATATATATATATGTGTGTGTGTGTGTGTGTGTGTGTGTGTGTGTGTATGCAGGGCTGGATTAAAATGGCCAGGGGCCCCTAGGCTACAGGTTGCTGCAGCCCCCCACCCCCCATGCCTATATCATTCATCTCTGTTAATATCGTTATTCAACTGTGGCATGAGTGACGTGCATCTGACGTTTATATACTGAAGGCGGATTTCCCTCACCCAATCAGTGTCCGCTTATTTAAATGTTTGAATTAATCCAATGGATATTAAGTTTTTCCTTTCTTTTGACCAATTGGGTGAAGCCATATAAAGCCTGTGCATTTATCCGGCCGTGTGTGTGTGTGTGTGTGTGTGATGAAGGATTGTGCTACCCGTGTATCTAGAATTTGCCTCGTTGAACTTAATGTGACTGCAAACCTTCTTGATGTGTCATTTTAAAAGTAAGATCGCTATCAATATAAATGCTACATATTTAATATCTGGGTGTACGTGTGACCCTGGACCACAAAAGCAGTCTTAAGTCACACAAGTATATTTGTAGGAATAGCCAACATACGTTGTATGGGTCAACATTATATATTTTTTTCTATTATGCCAATAATCCTTAGAATATTAGGTTAAATATCATGTTCCATAAGATGTTTAGCAAATTTCCTATCGTAAATATCAAATCTTTGAATTAGTAATATGCATTTGCAAGGACTTAATTTGGAAAACTTGGCAATTTTCTCATTATTTAGTCTCACAAAGTTCTTCACCTACAGTAGCTAAACCCCTGGGGCCCATTTGAGAAACTCTAAGTATGTTATGTATAAATGCAACCTCTGGAAGTCATCAGAATTTCCTTCTAGATTTCCAGTGTGGTTGGATGCATTGATGACAAGCATATCCCCACCAGCGCACCTTCTGAAAATGAAACTTGAGATAACCATCACCACCGCCACAGTTGTTAAATAAACATAAATTATTCACATTTTTTTTGGTCATCTTTATTTCCTACAAACACAAAGCAACAGTTATTCTTTTTCCTTTGGGATTTTTAAAATTCTTCTAATACTTCCTAAACTAATATCTGTCATCTGTCTGTGTTGCTGGTGCAGTAATTAGAAAATCACCTTTACAGTTGTACAAATCAAGTCCTTGGACATGCATTACTAACCCAAAGATTTGGTACTGTATGGTATTGGTATTTGGGTATTTTGGACATACAATATTTTCATGGAACATGATATTTTCTTAATATCCTAAGAATTTGTGGCATAAAAGAAAACAACTTAAAAATGTAATTTGCTCAAGTGGAAAAAATGGCAGTGCATTGAAATAGAGACTAAATAATTTATTCAACACATAATTTATGCGCTCCATTGATCGTGATTTTTCATATTGTAGTAACTGAGACCCATGTCACCTAAGACATTGCGATTTTTGAATCACCCATCACTCAAGGTGCAGTTATGAGTATATCAGATGCAGTGGCGGCTACTGGTCTGGCAAATAGGGGAAGCTAATTTTCGGCCTACATCATAAAATTGTCTATTTATTTATAAGTCTGTGAAAGTCACATCGCACCTGTGAAACAAGGAATGTAGTGTATAATTGTGTGAAATGTATGATAAAAATTAATCAATTTCGCCAAGCAAATATAAAGAAATAGGTTGCAGCAGTTTTTATTTCGACTGAACTTGAGAAATCCGCGATGAGACTGAGCGCGAATAGCTTCAGCGATTCCTTATAGTACAAAACCGCTGTCAGTCAAAAGGAGATGCAATCTTTCTACAGACCCTTCAATCATCACGCAAAAGCTCGGCGTCCAAGCCAGCCCACTCCTCATTTGCTCCTCATTCACCCCCAGAGACGCTGAGCGTCCGTGGGTGGGACATAATCGCAGCATGATAATATGACAATAATGTGGGCATGTTTCCTACAATCTGATCAACAATTTGATGGCAGCAACAATCTTAATTCCTATGTTTACATTTAGGGTGTCCTAACTTAGTCACACATGGCTTTTCCATTTTGTATATATGGTATATATTGTATATATATATCAGTGGCGGCTACTGGTCTGTCAAATAGGGGAAACTCATTTTCGCCCTACATCATAAAATTGTCTATTTATCTAGTTTCACCCACGACGCTAGCCTAGCCTAAGCCTACTA
>JAUCMU010000475.1:0-12493 GCA_032275025.1 Enteromius treurensis | reverse complement strand
AGACCCGCTAGATTTAAATCAGCACAGCCAGCGAAGGATCGGACGCAACTGTTTTGTTTGAAGAAACGCACCTTTTTTGGATCAACCAAAAATGGCTGTTTCGTGGTCTATTGAGGAAGTACAGACGTTCCTCTCGTTGATAGCAGAGGAGCGGATCCAGTGAGAGCTTGATGGGGCGACGCGGAATGAAAAATACTCCATTGTTGTGTGTTTGTTTGTGGCACGTTTACAATAATGTCACGGCAGTAGAGGCGGCGCAACTATAACGGCACGTGAATAATCCCTCACACTTTAAAGCGGTACTAAACTGCATGGAAACGCAAACCGAGCCGAACTGAGCCGTAACGAGCCGCATCGAACCGAGTCGTACCAAGCAGTGGAAAAGCGCCATTACTGTTCTGAACATGACGGATCTGTTAATTATCCCACTTTTAGATGGTCCAGATTAGCCTGCTTATTAAAAATATATATACACATGTATTTTTTTGGCAATTGAATACTGGTAGCACTGGTTAAAAACCAAACAGTTTCAATCACATTTTATTACATTAAGGAACAATTGTAAAAAAAAATGGTAAATAAAACATTTCCAAAGCATGAACACTGTAGTATATTTTAGTTCCCTTTACTCCACAGAAAGGCATTGAAGAATGTTACATATGATGGCATTTATTATAAACATTTATTTGAAACACCAAGTATAAACGTATTTAAAGTGAAACTGAATTACCAGCATGAAATAAATTTGATGTTCTTTGCTTTGCCTAGAATATTCACATTCTATATGAATGCACCAACCTTTTATAATTCGACACCAACTTGGCATCATTTACTGACATACCGTCATTTTTCACTGCGAAAAAAAAAACTGTGAGAATTTGAACCATATAACGTCATGCTGGGTTGACTGAATTTTAGTTTGATGTATCGGCTGCGACGTCAAGTTAGCCATGTGAGAAATGATATGTTGTGTGTGCTTGATTGTTTTTTCATTACTTTGAAATATAAATCGCAGCACACTCTAGGAAATACTTTACATTAGCACAGCGCTTCATCTTAAAGGAACAGTTCTCACAAAAAGTCTTTAATTACTCACCCTCATGTGTTTTCAAACCCGTAAGACCTTCTTCCATCTTTGGTACACGAATAAAGATATTTTTGATTAAATTTGAGATCTTTCATAATCAGCGAGGACTAGGTCATTAAAAAAGGTTCATGTGGCATCAGTGGTTCAACCATAATTTTACGAAGTAGCAAGAGCACTTATTGTGTTAAAGGAATAGTGCACTCAAAAATGAAAATGATGGCAGATTTTACTCACCCCAAGCCCATCCTAGGTGTATATTACTTTCTTCTTTCAGACTAACACAGTCAGAGTTTAAAAAAATGTATCCTGGCTCTTCTTAGCTTGGTAATGCTGGTGGATGGCAGCCCGAATGTATATAGGTTAGTTTTATGTCGCAGTGGATGTATGCGATTTACGGAGCTTCAATATAATTGCCGCTATACACCAGCATTACCAAGAGCTGGAAGAGCCAGGATACATTTTCGTCTGAAAGAAGAAAGTCATATACACCTAGGATGGCTTGGGGGTGAGGAAAATATGCCATAATTTTCATTTTTGAGCAAACTATTCCTTTAATGCAGCAGACTGTCCCAGAAGAGAAGTAACTGGTAAATAAAGTTGTTTTTGTTTTCTTTGCGCACAAAAAGGCCATGAGGGTGAGTAATTAAAGAGAGTTTTCATTTATGAGTAAACTAACCCTTGAACGTCCGCTCCATAAATCATGTGACTACTACATTTAAATGAGTTTCTCCTCCGCTAAGATGCCTTTTGTGTTTTTGTCCCGTCACAGGTCATACTCCAGCCCTGGCTTGCGCATCCAATAAAGCTGTTGCCGACTGCCTAGCTCTCATTCTGTCAACCATGAAGCCTTCCTCCTCCACGCCCTCCTCATCCTCACCGACGTCTCCCAGCCTCAACCTGCTCAAGCACTGTGGCATCACCGCCGCCTGTCCCCCCCTGCCCAATGGAGGCCTTCGCCATGGTTACGGCAAAGATCGCCATGGTGCTACTATTGGCTTGGATGGCTACTTGACCGAGTAAGGCGTTCTTACTCGCTAAAAAAAAAAGCGTGGTCGTTTGGTTTGGTCCTCTCTACACACCTAGATAAACCTATATGCAATTACAGCCACACATCCCTCCTGTGCCAGTATCAAAGCTTTTCTTCACATCTCAGTAGAGAGCGAACACGAGAGGACGAATTTAGCTATTTATTTCTATTTATTTTCCCTCGCTTTCCTTTTTTTTTTTGTCCCACTCCCTGACTCCCATTTTAGATGCTGTCCATTCAGTACGAGTCTAAAATCTGAATCTAAGCCATCTATTCGAACCAGTATCCATCACTGGCGAGTCAGCCCTTTATTTCTTCTCCATTAGTGGTCGATTCGACTCGGTCCATGTTAGAATTATGCAGCTGTGTGTCTCCATGGTAACAGTGATAATGGATGGGTTTCCATATCATGCCTCCTATTTGCGTGACGCTGTGGCCTTGCATAGGAATTTACAGCCTGCCCTGAGGAACAATTTAAACGGGTTACACTAGATTTGCATGAAATTTGCGGGACCATGTATTTGATAGTGGTCTTGTGTGTGTGTGTGTGTGTGTGTGTGCGCGTGCGTGCACGTGTATGTGTGACATCCACTTTCGCGCAACAGTCCAAGTTTTTCATCCCATACTTGATTATTATGTTTTGAGGTTTTTATGTGCGGTGCAATCTGATTTAGCACAGATCAGGAAAAACAAACAACTTAACAGAATCATATTGACAGAAGGGAAACCAATACTACCTTAAGCCAAAAGACCAATGGCCTCCTGAGAGAGGGGTCTGATATTTAATGCTTGTTTACTTGTTAGAGAGAAAAGGGATAGTGTTTGGATGGGGAAAATTCATATTAGGTTTACAATGGAGGTATAAGGTAGTCCAGATCACTGTTTGTAGGCGGGCAGAAGAAAGAGGAGTTAAAAGTGTCATGGTTTTGGCCGTTTAAACCACATTTTGAAATTGCTACACTAAGGAAATATAGAAAGCACAAACTTCATTAAAGATGCAAACATCATGCGCAGTACTTGCTCCTTGGGACCTTTTGCTTTTATTTGCTATGCTTTTTGGGCCTTATAAAAGTTCAATTAAATCTACTGCTTTGTTACAATATTTAGTGTGGAGTTGCTTTCACAGTGCCTACTGAATTTAGTTATGTCCAATCAGTTAAACACTATATGAGCTCCTATAACTATAAAGTTGTCGAAATGGTGCTTCGACCAGTGAAATATGAGTATTTCACTAAAATCCGTTATGAATGGATCACTGAATAGATGAACATGTGATTCATTTATCAGGGGGAGTGTATATGTCAAGTGTTTATGCTGATTGAGGCTTTTTTTTTTTTTTTGCATTTGTTTATATGGTGTTGGGGAGCAGTCATGGGTATGACCAAAGTCAAGCAATTTCTAATTACCATTTTAATAGATATCCAAAAAGGCATTATATTTTCAATCGAACTGAAATAAGATTCACCCCCCCTCTTTTTAAAATGCTTCCTTATTGCCAAAGGTAGATTAATTAACAAAGTAAAGATTGTGCTTCCATTAGGTTTTTTTGCACCTAAACACTAAATAAGAACATTGTGAATGAGTGTTCGAAACATCATCCCTTTTTTTGTTTGTGCACCACAAACAGGCAATATATGCTCAGTCAGTAATGAGACAATCAGTTGAAAGGGCTTTTAATTTTGCCATAGACCCCTTTTTTTTTCTAAACAAGCAAAAGCATCACCATTTTTGTTCCAATTAGGAAGAGCTATACAAATCTATATCTCTTAATTCCAGAACTCATGCATACCGTCAGGCGTGAAACGTGGACTCGTTCTCAAATATACCAATTCTATTGCTTTCATTACAGTATATCAGGATTTTAGTGATGTAGATAGAGTAGCTTTGAAGTATTGTAACATTTAACTGATATTTTATGGGTGAATGAAGGTGTGTAGACAAACGAAACGTTAACGTTAGATGTGTTAAGGCTGTGTGGAGAGCGTATTTATACTGATTCACGAAATGACCTCTTGTGACGTCTTTGTAATGACAGGTTTTGGCTGCTTAAACAAGTTTCTCCTCTCCACGCAGACCTGATATAAAGCACTTGCTTGTTCAGTAACAAAAAAAAACGCTTTTGCATCCATCGCAAGCTTTAAATGGGCAAATATCTGACCTCTGCTTGCAAGAGTGCAAACGTGCATGTGTGCAAATCAGATTAGTCAAGTTATATCGCAGTGTTTTGCCTGGGAAATTTTTTAAAAGTAGGCTACATGACTAAGAGGAAGTCCCTCATGGGAGTTTTATTTCAAGCTGACTTACCTGAACTTGAGCTTGACTTTATTACGTACAATAACGGTTTGGCGGAGGGGATCCGTGCGCGTGTAGACAGCACAGGGTACGATAATGAAGTGCAAGTCGATGAGCTTGAAGTTATTTGCACTGCCAGTTACACTGCTTGTAGTTGTACAAAACAAATTATTTATAAATTTAGTCTTGCTAGTCGTACCACATGTAGTCGAGTTCGAAAAACAAGTGCCCGTGGAGCCTGTGATTAGTAATACATTTCATATTGGTGCAAGAAAAAGTGCTGCTTTCGATTGTATCTTGGAGCAAATTTTCTTTGTTTTTGTAAACAAAGAAAAAATTCTTTGTTTATTTATTACCGAAAATAATTCGTATCCAGCCGAAACAAACTAAAATGTACTTGTTTAAATTCTTCAAATTTCTAATTGTCTTATTGGCATTGCACTAAAGTCGTTGAATTGTTTCGTCGAATGTATTCCATGATGGTAGCAGCTTGCTTCGATGTTGGTGGATAAACGTGTATGCAGTAGTTAGCGATGAAATAATTAGCTTGACAGCGGGAACTTTGGAACTGAAGGGGATTCCCTCCCTAAAATCATTTAGTGCCATAATTTTTCTTTTTCCTTTCTCATTTTGATACTTTTGTAAAAATGTGAATGAATGATTCCTTGGGTTCAGTTTGAGTGTGCGTCAAGACCATTACCAAAAAAGAAAGCGAAAGAAGTCCAAGCTAACATAAGCTACTGTGCCCATTATATATATATATATATTTTTTTTTTTTATTTTTTTTATTTTTTTTTTTTTGGAGATCCACATCGTGTGTTATTGTAAATTGCCAGTACGTTCGCAATCAGACTGTCTAAAAATGCCAGTATATTCGTAACTAAGCTATACTGATGGGTTGGTCAGCCCTCGGTGGAGATCACCTCCATCTGAAAGCTTTCATGGCTAAGCCATAACTTAGCATTTGGCCATATCAATTGAGTAGCCGGATTTGAGTCATTCAGTCAACGCCTCTTTGGAAAAACTATATTTTGTAAGCCTTCCGTTGCAATTGATAGTTCCCACAAACCATTGATAATTTGAGGTTTATATCTAAGCAATGGAATTACGAAACGCCTTAATTTCATTTTAAACCGAAGGGCAAATTTGACATTTACCAAAACGACACATTTACATAGCTTTTCTTGTTTTGTTCTGGATCAGCAACTATTGAGCTTGTTTGTTTTTACGCAACTTTGCTACAAAGGGCCAGCTTTCATTGCCTGCTGACCAAGCTATAATGGTTGCAGTTACATGCAGGCAGTTGGAAACTAGAGTCGTCTAATAATTGTAACCATTTTGTTGGAAAGCAGATTAATTGTAGCTAACTCAGTGTCCTTATTGTATGTCCATCCTCGCATTTTTGTATCGATATCATTATTTTTTTTTTTTTCTCGCAAAGGTATTAATGGCTGATAGAATGTCTGATTTACCTCAGCGGACCTCAGCGTCCCTACTACTTGAAGACACATCCATTTAAGGCAATACTCAAAACACCCGTTTCATTTAACCTATGTCTATCTCCCAACTTTTTGCCTTAAGAGGAAACGGTGCAGTTCAGCAGTCGCAGCACTTGAGAGATTTTGTCGTTAACCTGGGATCTCGTTTCGACGAGATTCATAAGAAGCACACTGTTCTATAGGTTGTTTTGCTGAAAGATGTACCATAATGGCTTCTGGCCTCAAAATAATCATTTTCCTGGAATTTATTAGAAATTTTTGCACTAGAACATAGAACAAAATGGTCTTTTTTTAATACATGCGTTTCAAATATTTAGCTGTACAATTTATTCGGAACAGCTAATGATTTGATCGACTTCACTCATTAAGCAAAAATCTGACAATGTCGGGTTTAGGTTCTCCTAAAGGAAACATCAAAAGTACTGATTTATGAAAGCACCAATTTGCAGAAGAAATATCAGTATGGGAACACGGGTAGAGAATGCTAAAAGATTTGGGAATATATAGATCTAGGAAAAAATAATGTATTGTCCAATGCTAAATTCTTTTATACAAGTAGAGACATTTTCTCCCCGGTTTTCGTCGTCTTAGTTGAAACGTTTAGGGAGTTAATACTTGTGTGATGTTATAAATGAATATATTTCTAACAAGGTAAACAACAAGAGCACAAGAAGATGTGCTGTACATATTTCCTAAAGAAGTCTGGTCGGAATTGCCTTGAAGTGGCAATCTTACCTCATAAACTAGCGGTCCTTAAAATCTACCGTGCTATATATACTGGTACATGAAATTTGGGTGGGCTTTTGGCTACGCATGCTCCTTGCAACTGGAATCCTAAGGTCACGTTCCGAGGCCTTCAAAAAGGGGTGCTCTTGAACTTGATGATGTCCTTCACCCTGGCTTTAGTGTTACTTCATGTTTCCACTCTGTAAGCGCTAATAGTTCAAATTGTAAATCTGCAAGCGAATGATCTAATCAAAAACAGCTGCTTTTTGTTGTTCTCGCCAGCAGCTTGTTTTCATAAGGCTAGTTAGAAGACCACCGGAGCTGACCGGACAGGGCGCGTAGGGGTCCCTTTAAAAAACATTTTCATATTTAAAAAAAATAAAAAAAAGCTATGCAGGAATACTTTTTCTTTTATCTTGTGGAGTTGCATAGTGCCACCAGAGATGGCCCAAGAGCTTCGATGAGCGATCACGGACCTTCATCTGTATATCTAACACTGACCTTACTTGCTTGTTGGCTTCAGTTGAGAAAATGACTGCTTTGCGTGGCATGCTGCTATTTCTTTGGAGTCTGTAAGCATCTTCATCATCTCTTTAAAGTACTACACTTTGTGACGAGTATGTGGGATTGTGCCTTTTGTTATCAAGTACATGCCACAGGGTATGGTCTTCCATTAACACCTTTAGTGAGCCTTATGAATGAACAACTGTTGTACGTTCCGAAAATAGCCACCATCTACGTGGTTGCGTTTTGAGGCGTCAAAACTCACGATCAAATTTGTCACGACGCAGATGAATAATTAACTTTTGTAAATTTAGTGACAGTGTAACGGCGAAACATTTGATCGGTTCTAGCTAGTGACCTGTTTAAACTCTGTATGGGAAAAAAAAATCGTGTTTAGTTTTACAACGTGTGAACTCTTTAGTGAAGTAAGTAGACGTGTGCCGTGTCGTTTTTGTGTGGTAATGCATTGGAGATTAGTTGTAACCCAGTGTCTTGTAGAATGTTGGCATGACTCCTTTTCTCTATGTTGTATCGACGTCAAAGTATCCACCTGAAATGGACTGAAGTGCAATAACTTTTTTTGTGCGCCATAGTATCCTTAATGGAGGAAAATGCCCTCTTACATCATCCATCATGTTTTGTTTTTTCTTTTCTTTAAGCAGGGTATATTATTTCACTTATTTATTTTATTTTATTTTTTTTGGATTGTACAAATTTGAACTCCTTCCTGCTTTGCCTCCATAAGTGGCACTTTCTTGTGGAATGTACAATGGACTTGGTGGAAACTGTGATAGGTGTCAAAGCCTTATCAATACTTCTTGCTTACTGGAAAGATGGCATTTCTGTTTGTTCATCGGGTGATAGGTCAGAGAGTGCCGTTTTCCATGTACCTTCTCCAGCGCCACTTAAAGTCACTTTGCTTTGGTGGCATGTTAAGCATTTATGTGTGTGTGTGTGTGTGTTTGTTGGGGGGTGTTTAGACCTGTTCATTTACCTCTAATCAATTAATTTGATACCAAAAGCGACGCGCATTGCCTAGAATTTTTTTTTTTTTTATTATAATTTTTTTGTGTGTGGATTAGAGATTTGATAGTTCTATTTGGAAATGGTATCTTGAATGTTGTTTTTGTTGTCTGCAGTAAAATATGCAGGGTTTTATTTCTCCCCACACAACATTTGAACTTTGGGCCATATGTTATGCGGTACCAAAGAACGTTTCATTGCTTATCTTTGGATCAGCTTTTTTTTCTTTTTTTTTTTTGTTGGTCTGACTTAAAGATCCCAGTATTTGTCATTAAATGTCTTTGTAAGTTTTAAAAAAAAAAAAAAAAAAATGGAACCTGTATCACAAAAAAAAAACATTCCTTTTGAATTTCATTGTACAAAACAGACATACCGTTGACAACCAATACCAGAAGTCATACGTCATAATCTTCAGAATACCTTAAGTTGAAACTTACTTCAAGGTCCTTCATTTTGGCTTCAAGCAATCAATGATTTCATATTTGATATCACAGGGAGCACAGTGAATAAAGTAATCTAGTATTTCACAACATAGGACCAATGTATGTCTCTGTAGAGATGGCCACTTGATTTTATTCAACAACAAGCAATACAAGTATCAAGAGACAATTGTATATTTCTAAGGATTTGTTGGCTCTGGCTGCTTTTGGCCTGGCTATGTAATCTGTGGCACCTTAGGTTAACACCCTCTTCTTGTAACTGAATCCAACATAAGAGATTTCAGTGCTGAGAGAGCCTTATTTCAGTCAAACTGAATGTGAATTGGATGCGTGCAGGATTTGGCCATTTCGAAGCGACTGGCTTTAATCGAGCGGACCTCCTGCGTCCCATGTTTGAATCCGGTTTCACTAGGACCCACCGTCTTTACGAATTTCCAAAAGATTGCTGTTACAAAGAGAGAAAAAAAAAAAACTAAAATACTACACTGTGGCTGTGTTTCCATCGCCGAAACGCTTGGATGGATTCCCGCTAAAACAGGGTTACTGTCACTGCTTCCAAGCTCTGCTTGAACATGCCAAGTATTTGAAATCCATTACGACGTGAAGGAAATGTGACCCTGTTTTTTTTTGTTTGTTTTTTTTTTTTTTTGCTGCACTATTTACTCGAGTATTGAACGCCGTTCTCCGCTAAGTGTTTCGACGATGGAAACGTAGCGAGCGACCGTGTAGGGCAGCACCCAGTGTGTATGTGTTGTGCGTGCGAGTGCGACGAACAGGGGTCATATCAACCCTGTATACCTCATCAACATATCTGCAAATATTCTTATCCTGTCTTTAAGTTGAACGTGTAGGAGATACCATCACCAGCAGAAGCCTGGGACCATTGCAGGGTCTACGACATCACACAGATTCCGTATCAACCAATAAGATCACCACTTGCTTGCGTTAAAAAAAAACCGAAACCTGCCGCTCCGCTTCAAGCCTGACCCATCGCCGACACAATGGTTTAGAATTAGCGAAATGTGAGGCATTTTAAGTAGCATTATCCTACCTCTGTGTTACAGCTTGATGCATTGAAAACTCCACCAATTGTTGCTGACAAATGGAAATATATATGTATATGAACAGATATATAACCAACAATCGGTGATATGAGACGACAGTTAGTGTACTTGACTGTGTGTCTGTCTGTGTGTAACATTATATTTGTAAGTGTATACACAACAGAGTACCACTGGAATGTGAAGCCAGACTGTATTATGAATTTTATTTTTATTTTTTTTTTTAAATCCGACTTTCTCCCAATTATATTTCAGATGATGTCATATGTGTCTTGCCTCTATCGCTTTTTTGTTTTTTTTTCTTTATTTTGACAAAACAGGGAAAAATATAAGCCTATACTAGCTGGCATTTACATTCATGCTCGTTTTTTTTTTTTTTTTTTGTTTCCTCTGTCTCTTTCTCTCACTTCTAAATGTTCACTGTGAGCGCTCTGAACTCAAGTTTACAGCTCTTCATGGTATGTACGTGTATCTGGTCGAGTTCAGTAGAGTGCGTGGATGGTTGTATGACTTTGGTACTGAAGCAACAACTCAATTTTCTACTGGTGGTGGGGTTTGAAAGGGGGTTGGTTGGTTTGAGTTATGCACATTCATTCTGTACTAAAACATGGGGTATGTAGAGTTCCCTAGCCTTACGCCCTTCCAAAAACACTACTTCGGTCACTGGCTAATCCGCGTTAGCTATCCACCACCCTGCCAACTTTGTACGTCTGTACATATCCATTTTGGACCTGGGGGCATGGGGCGAATTCGGTGGATTCTGGCCGAATCTGTCAGGACGGTCGCGTGACCCTCTCCTAGATCTGAGGAAGGCGAACCCTCACCCTTTCAACCCCACAAAAAGACCTCAAGCCATTCATTTCCTTTTGTGACAATGCAATCCTGAAAGCACTTTGCCTTGTTAATTCATAGTATGAGCTTGTGAATGGTTACTTGTTACTAACAGATGTGAAACTCTGTATATGTATTTAAGTAAGAAAGAACATCATCATTTTTTATTTGAGCTTATTAAAAATGAATTGGTCTCTCTGACTTTAAAGACAAAAAAAAAATATCCCATATGTTTTTGTTAGTCGGGTTCATGAACTGCTGCAGCCAGTAGGTCTTGTCATTCAGTATCGTGGCTTAGAATTGGTAATGTTGAAATAAAAATGCTATTGCTACATACAAGTTTTTGTGACGTGTCTTTCTTTTGTTTCTCTGAACACTAGAAAACACCACATTACATTTACTTTTTATTCTATGGCAGAAACAAGATTTCAAGAAGAGATATACTTTTCATTAAATATTAGGTTTTTATTTTAGAGCAGTGTTAATTTGAAATAATTGCTTAAGCATGCAGGTAAATTATGAAATTGTAACAAAAACTTTAAGCCATAACTTCATTATGGGTATAAAATCATAAATGTTCTTTTTTTTTTTATCAATGACCTTATGGTTGTTATAAAGATGGTTCATTTTTAAATTTTTAACAACCATGTTCAATAAATAATTTATAAACAGCATTGTTTAAGTTGCAAGACATTTATATGATAAATGAAAAAAGTACTGATGATGTTGAACTGACATCAGACCATTCTTAGTTTTCTGCAGATGTCGTCACTCAGTAATAAGTTTTGTACATAAATTTCAGCTTGGTTTGAAAAGAAGTTGCCCAAGGATGTGCATATATGACTTCCTCGTTTTATCTCAATTCATCCAGTGCACTTTCCTCAGAATATCCACACAGAAGCTACATAGTAGTTCATTACAGGATGAGTACAAAATACTCCTCTTCGGCTGAAAATTCTCATTTATAACGTCTTCATATCCTTAGACTTCTCCCAGGTTAACAGCTATACGCTCCTCAAAAAGGGCAATACAAAGCATGATGGCTCCCCCTATCAACAGACCCAGACTCTGCAGGAGGAAGCGCCTCAGAGGACTCAGAGATCCAGCATCCCCGTGAAGCATTCCAGGCATCTAGAGAAACGGAAACCTTCAATTAAATAAAGACGCTGTATTCAATGTGATAATTATGGATAAAGTAGCTTTTCAAAATAAAAATGAAGATATGAGAAGTTATTATTACTGTATTTTGGCAATCAAGATTATTACCATGTCAGCAAGAGCAACATAAAGGAAGACCCCAGCGGTGATGGTGAGAATCCAAGGTGAGTGTGTCGCCCACTGGTTTCCCAGAGCAGTTCCTGTTAAAACACCGATAAAGCCAAGCAGAGCAGAGATGACGCTAAACACAGCCAGTCTGCGTACAGGCCAGCCTGCAGCCAACAGCACCGCCAAATCTCCTGCAGAAACAAGCAACGAAATATATACATGTGCAATACTTCTAATACATATATAATAGAAATAAATCCGTCATACCTAATTCATGAGGAAGCTCATGGCAGAACACAGCGATCGTAGTGCTGAGTCCACCCGTCAGACTCTGAGAAAATGCTACACCTGGAGAAGAACAATACATACAATACAAGTTTATTTGTGTAGCACATTTAAAAACAGCTGCTGTTGACCGAAGTGCTTTACAAGGCTAAACGAAATAAAGGCACAAAGCGTTTAAGCACTAGAGAGACAATAAAAGATACATCAAATCAAAAAATGCCAATGAGAATCAAGGGATGGGGAGAATCAGTGGTCCCATAAGTTGGCTTAATTCTATTTCATAAAAAATGTATATGTTAAATTTATTACGATTAACGTGTCAGAATTGTTTAAAAAAATATATATATATTTCTAAATGAAAGCCACTCTATGTATTTTAGTTAAAGGTGCCATAGAATGATTTGAGAGAATATTTTAAATTGTTCTCTGATATGTACATAGAAGGTATGTAG
>JAUCMU010000474.1:0-12501 GCA_032275025.1 Enteromius treurensis | reverse complement strand
TATATATATATATATATATATATATATATATAATGTTTTTCATAATTTGCTGTATAAACTATTTTTATCAGTGATTAGGATTTTATATACCAAACAAAAACAAACACCTTTAAAGAGAACAATCATAAGAATAATAGTCAAAGTTTGTGTTGATAAGGATGTGATTTTAAAGATCTGTCTTCAGTGGATACAGGCATAAAACCTGAGCACAGAGAAGAGTAAGCTCTGAATGAGATGTGCTGAGATTGTGTTTTGTGTTTTGAAGTGTTTGATCTGGTGTATTGTTTGATCAAAAATTTCTGTGTGCAGTTTCAGATAGTGAAATAAAATAATAATAATGTTCACCGCATACCCCAGTGCCAGAAACATGCTGTGCCTGAACAAAGAGACACTTGAGAATCATGGGAGGAAAAAATAAGAGTTTATGATTTCACTAAATAAAAAAAATAAAAAAATTCAGGGACCATTGTATAAAGATTGAATTCATAGCACATTGAAGACACATATCACAGCCAGAAAAACTATAGGTTACTACCGTAACCACTGTTCCCTGAGACATGGAATGAGTACTCTGTCTGCTAAGACGCTATGGGGAAAACTCCTTTTTACCCTTAACTGAAGCCTATTTTAAAACACAGTTTTATTATTTACTAAAACTGCACGGTCATTGGCCGCTGTGGGGGGACCTATTATAACCAATAGGGCAAGGCCCCGCAAACAGCGGGTCAATGCCGTTGACCACACCCCATGGCGTGATACCTCTGAGCCAATGGCTGCGGTTGGCGCCAAAGTGGTGTGATGGGGCTTGTCCCTCACCTATAAAAGCGAGGGAACGCCAGACAACTTTAGGTTAATTTGACTGAAGCGATGGCGTCTCATAGCACGGAACGCAGTACTCGTTCCATGTCTCAGGGAAAAGCGGTTACGGTAGTAACCTATAGTTCCCTTTCGACATTTCACTCATACTGCGTCTGCAAAGACGCTATGGGGAACACAGTACAATCCCGCCGTGCTATAAGGTCCTTGAACCTGGAAGCCTGAGAGCGGACCTGGGGGAAACCCGAGGTCTCATATGTCACAAGCACCCCTTGTTCGATCACTTAAGGACGGTGAGCCCATGCTTGAAGCGGTTTCGCGGCAGGGTAATAACTTATGTAAGTGATATGGATGTAATCATTTCTCGAGTGCCCCTGTTTGAGTCAATACAGTGAAAAACCCCGAAATATGATTGATACGCTCATAAACCAGACTGGATCGGGCTGACTTAGAGTGTATTACTGTGTTTGCAACAGGATGGTGACTGAGTGAGACACGGCAGTCACCATTCACGGTCATAGTAACTCTCTTGCTGACACAGCGAGTTAGAGAGAGAATGAGTGCCTCAGCGCAGCCAAAAAGGCGGAAAATTAACGATCTTGTTCATGGTCTGGCCATGTCGGACATGCAGAGTGTAGACTTTGTCAGGCTTTACTGGAGGTGAAAGCTGCAGTTAGAAAGCCCCTTGCATTTCAGACTAACTCGCTTAATCAGAAATGGGTAGAAAACACTGACCATTTCATAGCATAGACACGTCTCATAGACGGGGCCCTAGCTTGAGATATAGTGTTTAGTACGCGCTTTGGGAGGCAGGAAGGCTCCCGTCGAGGGGCCACACATGAAGAGCGCACAGCTCGGGCCGCGGGTGCCAGATTGTGCCTTGTGCCTGAGATAGCAGGTCGCGTCTCAGGGGAATTGGCCACGGGGCTGCTGTCAACATTGTGCACAGGTCCGCTATCCATGGCTGGTTCCTCCACATACGCGCCCCATCACACCACTTTGGGGCCAACCACAGCCATTGCCTCAGCGGTATCACGCCATGGGGTGTGGTCGACGGCATTGGCCCGCTGTTCGCGGGGCCTTGCTCTATTGGTTAAAATAAGTCCCCCCACAGCGGCCAATGACCGTGCAGTTTTAGTAACTGATAAAACTGCGTTTTAAAATAGGCTTCAGTTAAGGGTAAAAAGGAGATTTCCCCATAGTGTCTTAGCAGACGCAGTACGAGTGAAATGTCGAAAGGGAACATGTTTTCTAACAAGAATGCCAATAAGAAATAAGAATACCAATAACCAATAAGAAGCACTTTCCTCCTGAACTATAGAAGTGTTAATGTTTTTGAACAGTCCCTTTTTGTTTGTTCATCTACATGTGTTGAGAATCAATGATATCCAGGTACTTTGCTTCAATAATTCTCGGCAACAAGTAATTCCTGCAAAGATAATGTTATGATTTGCATATATGTTAACCCTGCTCCACAATACCAGTCATAAGGGTAATTTTTTTTTTTTTAATCGAAAATAAAATAAATTAAGCTTATTGTTAAAAATTATGGCATACCTTATTGGAATGAGCATGATCATAAGTAAAGGGAAGATCATCTTCATATAGGGCAGAGGGTACATCCCAAACGCACACAGGACGATCAACTGAACAATCTGCAGGCCTGTGAAATAATGCACCTTCCTCTGCGGCACTCTGCGGATGTAGTGAGTGGGTGGATACGACGTCTTGGGAACACAGATTGCGATAAGAATGATCAGTGACAGATTTGTTAATTTTAGTCAACATAATCTTATTTACTTTCCTATAACACATTCCATGAAGGAACCAAGAAGAATTTCCAGCAGCAAGATGATGGTCTGACACAAAACCATTGCACAGCATGACACAGAAGATACTTGATCTTAAACATACAGTTATGAAGAGTTGAATTATGGGCCAGTGAGATATCACAGTTTGACTCTTGATGTGTCTTGTCAGTACAAAATCTCAGATTTACCTTGTTTCACATACGCCTTATTCAGCCCGCAGCCATTTTAATTTGAAAACGAGGCTGTGAGGGAGAACAACCTAGAAAACAGACCAGGGGCCTTTTTCAGAAAGGAGGTTAAGTAAAAACCCAGAGTTTGGTAACTCTGAGATAAGAGAAACTCTGAGTTTTCCGTTTCAAAAAGGCAGGTTTGTCAAACCCGAGAAAGCAGGGTAACTCAAGCCTGTTTCTGAAAGAGAGGTAACAATTACTCAGAGTCAGTTACTGTTGTGATCAGCTGGATGTGCCAGCCCAGCTCTCTGGCTGGCACTCCAGCATCTGGTTATATATGTATGTTTATCCCTGTTCTCATGCCTGGACTCATTCACACAAACTCATATCTGTTGTCATCCTGGATTTCATTCATGTCTCTGCTCTTTCCATTTGTTGTCACGAGTGTTCATTCATGTCTCCGCCTAGCTCGTCTGTTGTCATGGTGTTTCATTGTTTGTCACCGCCCACTGACCTAGTTTCTCCTGTATATAACTTGGAAGTGTTTGTATGTCGTCATGGTTCATTGTTTACGTTACTCTGTCTAGTTAATTTGTGTTCTTTGTTCTAGCTTTACTTCCCGGATCTGGTTATCCCCTCTGTCTCTCCCCAAGGACCCTGTTTCACGGTATTTTGACCCTCTGCCTTGTTTTTCGACTCTGCCTCTGTCTCCGCTAACATTGTCTGCCGGCTCTTGATCTGTACTGTCCTGACCCTGAGTTTTGATTATTAAACCGTTTGCATATGAACTCGCATGCCTCGCGTCCTCAATCGTAACAGAACGAACCGACATATAGAGTTCAGCAGCGGATTTGTTCAGGGCTCACGCCAGGAATATGTATTGCCTCGTCGGCAGGATTTAAACCTCGCATCAGAGACATTGCTGTGTTCTGTGTCTCAAGACGGACATCATATTGACACATATACACAGGACTTCATCGCCGTGTCAAATCTAGTCCTGGGAGAGGTGGATGAGGACATTCACGCTCGCGTTAAGGACCGGAGTGATCACCGCGCCGCGAGTGTCACACCTAACCCGTGGGTCGGTAAGCCATTTGGCGAACGCCGGTCACACACAAGATGGCGGCCGAAGCAGCAAATGCCATTCCGGCAGCACGGGTGCCAGCACCGTCAAGAACCCTTGCCGTTTCACATCCTCTTCTCACTTCTGCGCAGAGTATGGCAAGCCACCTCCGCTCAAAACATTAAAGACTGTGAAAGCTGTGGACACTACCAGGGTTCCGGCACAGGCCGTTTCTGAGTCTGTTTCCCCGTCTGTTCCTTTGATGCTGCCCTCGTACAAAATGGCGGTCGCTCAAGAAACACAGCGCAAAATGGCAATCTCCAGCCTGGTGTCACAGTATGGCAAGCCATCAAAGCCATATAAAGCATTGTTGGTCCCGGTTCAAAGAGTCTGTTTCCAGTCCTGTCCGTTCCAGTTTTACAGCCAGGGGCACTGTCCCAAGCCCAGTCGGTCCAGGTTTCACAGCTCGAGGAGCTGTCATCCGTTCCAGTAACCCCCGAATTACTAGCTACGGGCCCTGACATCACCACGCCGCGAGAGGGGCCATGTGGTGTGCAGTTTGGGCCGGCTACTTCACCAGGCACCGGACGACAGCTAGGGGAGCTGTCTGCCACTCCGGTGGTTTCTGAGACGCCCATGCTAGGGTGCTGTTTCCATCACTCAGCGCTAGGGGCTGAGTGATATGCAACCAGTCATCGACCGACAGCTGGGATAGCTATCTGCCACACCAGAGGTTCTCGAAACGCCCGCAGAGGAAGCTGGCTCCAGTGGGGCGCAGGGCCACAGCTAGGAGGGCTGTCGGCCATCCCGGTGGTGCCTGCTCCTCTTGCATAGGGCGTCGGTTCTGCACCACGGCCCGAGAGGTTGTGTGAAGCCCAGTCTGTTCCAGTTACACAGCCTGACGAGTTGTCGAAAGCCCTCGTGATTCCAGTCGCACGGTACGAGGGACCGTGCTCAGCCCAGTCTGTGCCAGTCTCACAGCCTGACGTGCTGCAGAAGGCCCTCACGATTTCTCACCTGTCACTAGCGGGTCCCAGTCCTGTGGCACAATACGAGGGATGTGTTCAACCCAGCCAGTCCTGGCATCGCAGCCTGAGAAGCTGTAGAAGGCCCTCATGGTGTCAGGCCTGTCAGAAACAGGTACTAGCCCTTTAGCAAGATACGAGGGGTCGTGTCATACCCAGTCTGTCCCAACCACGCAGCCTGACGAGCTGCTGAAGGTCCTCACGGTTCCTAGCCCGCAAATAACGGGTCCCACTCCCGTCGCACGGTACGGCGTCTCCGCCGCCTGCTTCGCCCTGGGGGGCATCCCTGCCGTCTGGTCTGCTCAAGTGGGCGTCCCCGCCGTCTGATCCGCCCTGGGGGGCATCCCAGCCGTCTGGTCCACCCGAGTGGTCGCCCCCGCCTCCTGCGCCGCCCTGGTGGACTTCGCCACCATCAGCCCATCCCTAGTGGGCGTCTCCTCTGCCAACGACACTCAAATGGACTGTTCTGCCTGAGTGGACGTCTCCTCCGTCTGCGCCGCCTTGGTGGGCGTCGCCGCTGTCAGCTCCACCCAAGTGGTTCTCTTCGCCATCGGAATCGCCTTGGAGAACCAATGAACTGTTTGATCGGCTCAGGAGAGCATCATCACTGCCTGATAGGCCCAGGTGGTCTGTTCCGCCGTCTGCACCGCCCTGGAGGATACATGAACTGTGTGATCGGCTCAGGAGTGCATCATCACTGCTTGATAGGCCCAGATGGGCTTCTCCTCCATCTGCACCACCCAAATGGACTTCTCCACCGTCTGTTCCCGCCGGCTCTAAACTCTAGAGCGTCTAGAAGCCGCTCCTTAGAGAGGTGGGGCTATGTTATGATCAGCTAGATGTGCCAGCCCAGCTTTCTGGCTGGCACTTCAGCATCTGGCTATATATGTATGTTTATGAGTTAGATAACCCTGAGATAGGGTATAGAGGGTCCCCTCCCCTTTTTTAAAGAGGGTTAGAAACCGAAAACTTTTTTAATCTCTTGGTTGGTCAACTCAGTTCTTTGAACCTCCTTTCTGAAACAGGCCCCAGCAGCGTTCACCATGGCATATTGGTGTGTGTGGCAAGGTGAGCATTTTGCGGGGGTGTGGGTGATTTGTGACAGACCAATGAGGCGTCAGTGGTCCGATTATTTAAGGGCTTTAATTTTGATGGGTATGCGGCATCTTGTTTGTCTTGGGCTTTCCTCTTCCTGGCATCCCTTTCCTTTGGCGTGCTCCTTTTTGCTTCCCCGGTGTATGCAGGTAGGGTAGAACTATTTTAGCACCGCATATGTGAATGGTTTGACGTTCATTTTTACTATTTTTAGTTTGATTAGGGCGGGAGGGGTCTGTATTGCGGCAAGTTGTGGCGGAGTTCACTATAAAGGTATGTTGGTATCTGGTTGAAACCATTTGACCATTTGAGGTGGTGGTATTTGGCCATTTGGCACATTTTGGCCTTGATGCACATGAGAGTAATAATATAGCGTTCTATGTGCTTTATTCAACCCGAATTGTAAGTACGTTTCTTCATTGTAGTATATGGAGCTTAATAGTGTTTAATGTATTGCTGTTTTTATTAGTGAAAGGAGAAACGGTAATATCCTTATCGCTGCGCTGATTCTTGTGAAACACGCTGGTGGTGACGTCGCTGCTGTTTTGCTTCCGGCACTCATTGATTGTTTTCTTTTTTCCTGATTGTGGACATTACCTCATCGAGTGTTATCTGCGGTTTAGAGACTGCAAGTCTTTTTGAAAGATCTGGCAACCCTAATGCCGTGTTGGCAACCACGAGGGATTTTGACGCCACTGGGAACCCTGATGGTGAGTCGGCATCCGCTGGCTCAGCCGCCATCTTGAATGCGAGCTCGAAGATGGACTCGATCTTCCTCGCTTCGTCCGATGAAGTTATGTTTAGCAGCTTACAGGGCTGTCTGAGCCGCGAAAACGGTACCGCAACCGCGTCACACGGTTCGGTAGACTTCGGAGACGGACCCTGTGGATATTCACCGGGCTTGAACGTTGAGGTTACAAATGAGGCACAGACATGAGGAATCAGGTAAATAAACACACTGGAACACATGGCACAAGACATAAACAAAACCACAAGCAAAAGACAATGACAAGACACGCCTACACCGTTACAAAATATCATAGCCCTCTCAAATCATCACAACTTGCCAAAAATCTATAGGTATAAAACAGTTCAAGGCAAGCACATCATATGTTAGTTTAAATGTTTAACCTAGATGTGCGCTGTTAGACAGCTAATGTAAGCGTCGTTGTGATCACAAGCATTTTATATTTTCAGTAGAAACTGAAATATGCCGTAATACAAAAATAAATACATAGCTCTCATCCTCAGCCACTACAGTCACCTCATCACCTCTGGATTGCATTTCCCATCATGCACCACTCACTCTCACCTGTTTCAGATTTGCAATCACACACATGCTCTCAATTAGCCACATCCAAACCCTCATTTACCACAGCATTTAAGCCAGACTCACACACCAATATTAGCGAAGTATTGTATTCCCTGGTTCCCTTCCAAGCATTATTCCAGTGTTTGATTTCAGTATTTTTGACCCTTTTCCTGTTTTGCTGTTTAGTCTGATTGTTTGCTGCCTGTCATGACCTTCTGGCCTGTTTATATTGACCACAAATCTCCTCTGTTCCTGTTTGCCTGTGATTTTGACCATGCCTGCTGACCACCCAATAAAGAGTTTATGCAAATGGATCTGCACGTCCCCGTCTCCTACGTTACATACATAATGTGGATCTACCTTTATTTCTATACATTTACAGTCAGTGGTGGAAATGGCCAGAATTCCCTGGGGAAACTCTATGTTTGGGGGTTTGTGAATTTGCACATGTTATAATGTAAGCATCATTAATGATCTCCTGTGTTAAATAAAACAAATTTAAATTAAAGAATGATTTAATAAAAAAAAGAAAAACATTGAATTATTTTGTCTCTAACTGGCCTGCGTATTAAAAACACTTATTTTACAGGTACAGTGTTTGCAAGATTTGTAGATTAGCTATGTTTAATACTGTAGTTGTGTCAAGCTGCCGAAGAAATTATTTGAGATATATCAGCTAATAGCATTATGGAGCCTTCGGACAGTCCCTTGGCCAAAGCAGGTCCTTAAAGTCCTTCCCCACACCCACTGTGTGATCTACTTGGACGATCTGTTGGTCCATGCCAGAGACTTTGACCAGGCTGTCCACAACTTTCGGGAGGTTCTTACAGCCATCCATAGTGCTAAGTTGTGGTTGAACCCGGCCAAGTAGTTGAACCCGACCTGCTCTCCCGCCAGTTTATGGGACACGTGGTTAGCGAGAGTGGGGTGGCTACTGACACAGCAAAGGTGTCCGCGGTGAGGAACTGGCCCCCACCAACCAACATCACTGAGCTGCGGAGCTTGCTCGGCCTAGCCTCTTATTACAGAAGGTTTGTGAGAGACTTTACATCCATTGCCAGCCCCTTACATCAGATAAAAAATAAGTGCCGGCAGTTTGGGTGGTCTGAGGACTGTGAGGCAGCTTTCAAGCAGCTGAAAACTTCTGCCAACCAAAGAGCCAGTTGGCAAGGTGCCTGGAGATCCTCCAACAGTAAAACTTTGAGGTTCAGCACTTACCAGGGCAATGTCAACCAGCATGTCAACGCTGACGCCCTCTCCGTGAGTCTATGCCTCCCTGACGAGTGTCGGTATTGCAGCCACCAGGAAGAATGAGGTCCAGGGCCACAGTTCCATTGGCCAGGGTGTCAGCAAGACACAGAGCTGCATGTTCACTGCTGTGATGTCTGCATTCCACAGAAAGGACCCAGCCGAAACTGTCACGCGCCACTGCAGCAGTACCTAGTCGGATCCTTTCCCCATCACAGAGGCTGGCAACTACTTTGTCCTGGTTGCATTGGACTATTTTACAAAGTGGCCAGAGGCATATGTGGTTCCAGATCAGAGTGCTTCCACACCAGCACAGCGACTAGTGGACGAGATGTTCAACCGGTTTGGGGTGCTGGACAAACTTCATAGTCACCAGGGGTGAAACTTTGTTCAGAGAGGTGTGCCAACGGTTGGGGGTGAAGAAGACAAGAACCACTCATCATTGGCAGAGACCTGGAGAGATTCTGGACCAAATTTCAGAGGTGGTCCTCTGGGTCAGTCAGTGCTAGCAGCCAGGTGCATTATAGGTATTTCTTTAGAGTTTACTTATCTTTACGTCATTTAAGCAAGACAGTTGGGTTTTTGCATTAGTGATGTTATGAGTGTTCAAGTTCAAGTTAGTTTGGGTGGGTTTGGTTTATTTGCAGCCCTATTATATAAAAGTGTAACATCATAGAGAGATATGTGTAGGGGAGAGACTTCTTGATATGTCCTTGCATATGGAAGTTCTTACTCTGTGTTCAAATTATAGGTGAAAGATGACAGTGTTACCTCCTGTTAGGTAATTTTGTCTGTGTACCTGCTTACAGAGACACTCAAGGTCGTGCGGTGTAAGGGACACAAGTGCTCGCATGTTGTATTAACCAAGCTAAGGTGCGTGTAGGTTAGCCCACGATCTAACAAACAACAGCGAGTTGTTGCAATATAATCTTGAACATGTTTTTAAAAGACAAACACACACACACATATATACATAAATATACAAAAAAAGGAATATAGAAAGAACAGAAACGTTAAAATATCAATTCTGCTCGGAGTGAACCGAATGGATTTTTCTTTTGTTTTTAAGCCCTGGTCTTAACTTTCATTTGATCCTTGCTGGAAAAAAAGTGGTGACACTTCATTTCTATAGTCCACTTTAGATATTCTAATAAAAGTAACTTTGCAAATACATGTGAACTTGCAGTCATTAGAGTATTAGTAGACTTTCTGCTTAATAACATAACACCTTATTTTAATGGGGCCACAACATACTACATATACTGACTATCATAAACTTTGCAAGTCAACTTACTTTACCAACCCCAAACCTACCTCAACAGTCTCCTTTGAGAGTTAGTATTCAGTTGCAAATTAATAAGAATTAGTTGACATGTAGTTACAAAGTTACTTATAGTTGAATATAGAATATAGTAGAATGTCTAAAATGGACCTCAAATAACCTTCTTTGTGTCCAACAAGACATATTCTCGTATTCTCATATTCAAGACATATTCTCGTACTTGTTCTTTAAGCAGAAGGGCCATTCGGTCACACATCTGGTTTCCATCAATAGACGTCAGAGCGATGTACAGGAAGAGGCCATAGAGAACGGGTTTGGGTATCCACTGCAGAGGAACCGGCAGCAAAAACACTGACAAACCAATCAGGATGTTGGCAGCCAGCGATGTTAGTCGTGTCTCCTTCACGCTGACTATCCTGCAGGAACACAGAAGGACGTGTTTTACAGCTATGGTTAATCATACTTGATGTGTTACTCACACTCTCATATTTAAATATCATCTGTGAGTATCATGTTCTCTAGGTGCTTGCAATCACGTTTCATAGAGGTGTCCGCCCTCCACACGCTGCTCCACTTGCGCCAGCTGACGCACATGCAGTGTGGAGTGTGGAAAAGCCGCATGCATCCATGGTAAGCCCAGCACCGACATCAGGATGTTGATAAAACCAGAGAGCATCAGGTCCCAGTGGTATGCCGTTCCCTTTAGCAGTCTGAAACACACCATCAAAAGAGATTGTACAGCATCCCACGACTGTCTATGCTGAACTGACACTTTGAATGACGCCTTTTTGGTCTCTGAAAAAAACGTTATTCTAGCAAATAGAGTAGAAGCATGAAAACAAGCTTTCAATGTTTAAACTCAAATATGTAACTCTGGAGCAAAACCAGTCATAATGGTACTTTTTTTTTTTTTTTAATCGAGGTTTATATATCCTTTAATATATGGTTTGACAATATTTGAAGCAAGATACATCTATTTGAAAATCTAGAATCTGAGGGTGCAAAAAAAAAGCTAAATACTAGGATGCTAAATATTGAGAATGTTGCATTTGTCAAAATAATGGGTCTCATTCATTTAACATGTACGGACTTTTTCACAAATATATCATGATTCATTATAAACTTTCATACAAAAATGGCTGCAAAATGTACGAAAAAAGTTTTTGTGAGAAATTCAAATGTGTTTATAAATATAAAAAAACTTACGCAATTATGACCTAATTTTCTTATTACTTACCAAAAATCACTTTTTGATATATTTACAGTAGGAAACTAACACATATCTAAAAGGAACAAGGTCTTTATTTAATATCATAATGATTTTTGGCATTAAACAACAAAAATTACCCATACAGTACAATGTATAATGTAGCTATCGCTACAAATATACCTGTGCTACTTCTGACTGCTTTTGTACTCCAGGTTCATTATATGCAGTGTTGGGGGTAATACATACAAAAATGATGTACTCTCATTTATTTTTCAAGCAACATTTATTTTCTCATTGCTCTCCTGTTCTTATGTTGAAATAAATCAAGAGTAAGTTCAGAGTACATACGAACATTCATTAACTCATCTCACTTATGCAAAAACAGACTAAGTATCCCTCAAAATGAATAAAACCAGGGCATTGCAAGGCAATGGAAACTCAGAATATGACTCAATCCTGCAATAATTAAATATATTAAATAAAACAAATATTATTTATATATATTCGGTCCTATTTTATTAACCGATGTCTTTGCTGCTGAAACTGTTGCTAAGTTTTTCCACAAAATGGACCAATTTATCACTTTTGCTGTGGGTTGTTTTTCATGTCTGCAGGTTTAAGCAACCCAAATTATTTGAGATTTGGCCTCCAAAAAGTAACTTTTACCAATTTTACCCTGCCAAAAATGTGTATTTTACCCTTTTTTATGTGAAAGCCTGGCAAACCTGGCTGCTGACCTTCGATGATCCAATCAAACCACACTAAGCAAAAATTACTTTAGTAAACTAAGCAAGGCAGTTAATTACTTTTTAGGAGTAATATTATAATTCTTTACTTTCAAAAGTAATCCAACACTGCAAATATGACTCTATTGATTGAAATATCTTTTTGATTTTCTGCATGGATACCTGTTCTCTGGGGCATTGGTGAGGGATACCACAATATTCTGGTCAGTGAAGATGAGCAAGGCGAGGAGAAAGCCAAGACCACATGCACTTAAGACATTCATCCTTGTCAGCTGATCAAAAGCTGCTACTTTGAATAGGGCTTCATTCTGGTAGTTGAATACTGGAACTGTGAATCAACAAATTGGAAGAAATTAATGTATAATTCACCAAATGACTGACAATTCTGCAAAAACTTAATTTGCAAAATCATCATTAGAATCACATTCAAACCTGTCATCTCAAAGTGGATCGTGAAAGGTGTGATGTCAAAGGCAATGGTTGAGGTGTCAGGTTTAAATCAGAGTGTGAACATGCAATATGGCGGCTCTAGTAATGGAAGTCACACCTTTTAAATAATAATAGTAAAAATAAAATAATATGTATATATTTGGGGTGGGCATAGATTATTTTTTTTTTAATCTAGATTAATCTAGATTAAAATGGTTCATTTGAGATCTGCCAAAGGCATTCAGAATTTGTGTGCTACCTATTATTTTTGAGATATCTGTGTGTCAGTACTGC
>JAUCMU010000473.1:0-12505 GCA_032275025.1 Enteromius treurensis | reverse complement strand
CTGGGCGGGGTTACACATGACAGGAGCACATGAGGGAGACAAGCATGAAAATAAACACAGGGAGCACGTGAACTAGACATAAACGAAACACACATGTAAAGGACGCCTGACGGCGTTACACTTACGTTGTGGAAAAAATGTTAATTAAGAAATCATGCCTATAATGTCCTAAGTGCAACTATAAGTAATTAAGACATTAAGATATTATGAATATTAGCACTGTGGTTTTGTGCAAAAGCTGCTTCGAAACAATGTGTATTACTAAAGTCACTACACAAATAAATCTGTATGCCATTTTTGCATAATTTATTCCTATTGCTCAATTAATAGTTTCTGCAGAAAAAAAAGAAGTATAATAACTGTTAAACTTAATGGCCATTGCTTTTTTTATATAGCTGTATTTCAAACTCAAATCATATACATCATGTGCATTTATTTGGTAAGTAGATGTAATATGTCCAGTTGGACTAAATTGTGCTATCTTTGTCAGTTTTACAGAGTGGGTATGTGTTTTAGAGTATTAATAATAATGATTGCTAATGGAAATGTGTATAGTTGGATGCTGGTCTAATCCATACCATGAAGTCGATGTTATTATCTTCGTTCTTGAAATGCTCCATGAGTTTCTCAAACCGCTGATCTTCTGAACACACCTGCAAAGCAATAAAGAAATAGCTCAGGCAGTTAGAACATTAAATTAAAGCCCAAATAAAATTATAATGAGATGCCAGCTGAATCTCTTTTAGCCTCTAATAAAATCTTGTGATACTTCAGAAACACCTTGATGCAGTGTAGTAGGTTTTTTTTTTTTTTTCTCAAATCATCCCCTTAGGAAATAATACCAGCTCAATCTCTCTTACACAGACCAGAGAGATATGAACACATTCAAAAGCTGCTGTGATCCTCCTACTAAACAAATCAATAACAATGTGTTTTAACAGGTGTGTGTCTAAACCAATTTACTGCATAAGACAGTCAGCATAAAACTTCACATCCGTTATCCTGGATCATACTATCATTGAGTGACTTCTGGAACACAGACTACAGCTTTTGAATTGAAAAGAGTGGCTCTGTAATTTTCTTTATCTGAAGTTGAGTATTGTTTTTGTTTGTGAGTTAGAAATAGCACTAGTGTGAATGTACCTCTTTAAAATGATCAAAGGCAGAGAGAATGATCTCGTGACCTCCTCGAACCAGACACACAGCGGCCAGCAGCTCCAGAACCAGAGCTTTAGTCCTGCACCAGCAGAGAGCAATATCACACATATTACAGATAACAGAGGATATTACTGCAGATTTTGACAAAAAAACAAGCAAAGAAGCAAACAAAAAAAAATCTCTCATTCCTATTTATCACCATTGAATAAACTGTAATAATTGTCACAATATTGATGTTTTTAATGTATTTCTGATCAAATACAGCTTTAGTGAGCATACAAGATTTGACATAAAAGACATAAAAAACAACAACAAATTATTTACTCCAATTTCTGTCATTTACACAGATGGAGTAAAGAACCCGTCCAACTGCACACTGGGATTAAGGGCTCTGTTGTTGTAGCTGCCAGTATTTATGACTCTAGAAGAGGAGTCACAACCCGCATGAATTAAAGTGGTGGATTCTGGGAAAGTAGCCTCTCTTTCAGCGATACACACACACATTTACTCCAGCTCAATGGGTTACCTGGGATTCTTATTGTTCAGACTTAGTGCAATTTCATTCACAGCATGAGGGTGAGACATAACCATGTTGAAGCCATACTGAGAGAAAGACAGAGAGAGAACTAATTAGTAAACATGGCAGGATCTTTTAGATTTATTATCTGAACATAAAACATGATAAAGACCAAACAGCTTTCCATGAATCAGTGTGTTTTTGTATGTGTGTGTACAGGTTTTCAAGTGAAGCCCAGAATCACTAATGAACTGAAACCTGTTGAACAGCTGGACCTTACTGTTTGTGTTTTTTTTTTTCTTTACATCAAATTTTTTATAAAACACTGCATAGTATTTGCATTTAATAACTCTCTCTCTTTTTTTCTTGCATTTTTAACACCACACACATCTCACAGTTGATTTTGATTTTAATTCATGCATCTTTATCACACTAACTTACAGTATAATAGTAGTTATATGCTTTTTTTTGTGATTATTAGCCGTTGAACTAATTATTAATGTTCACAAAAAGGGACATTGTTTTCTACGATCTGGAGAAACTGGAAAGCCCTATAAGAGGTCTTTATTAATATACAGTAAATTCAAAGGTTTGTGTGTGTGTTACCTGGTAGTTCATGATGGCTCGTAGACACATGATGCACACATGAACATCATCTTTCTTACATACTAATCTGGAATTCTTCAGTGTCCTCCGGCTGGGTAACGTGTTAGACCTGAAAGTAAAACAACAACTGAAGTTTACTAACCAATGAAATCAGTAGTTAATCAAACATATGGAAATACTGCTATGCTTGTTCTGTTCCTCTGTGGAACACAGGTGATGTTTAGCAGAATGTACGAGCTGTACACATTCACTTTCATTGCACAGAAAAAACGCAATTTCAGCATTCTGCAAAATCTGTTTTCTAATAAAGAAATAAAGTTGTACAGGTTTGGAACAACAAATCTATGCCCTGATCTAGATTCACAAGACTAAATCAAGGCAGATGGATCAAAACCGCAGGAGGTATTCTCATATTGAAACCTTCTCTTTAAATGCTACAAGTGCTGTGTTTAGGCCTATCAGCAGCTTTTCCTGTGAGTGATGTGTGAGGTTTTGCATTGTCTTACAGCAGTTAAAACTCTCTGTGCACACATATCACATCCACAACACAACAGCAGCGTCATTGACATGCATGCCAGCCATTGGGCCCAAGCCAAAGGCTTTTATGTCTGAGAACAGAGACGCACAGCAACAGATGCACACAAAGAACACACACAAACAGGTATAAAATAAACGCGCATTTCACTTACTCACCCATCGACAAGGACATACAAACATACACACAAGACAAAATAATGCACAGGACAAACAGAGAAATCTAAACAGGCTCACAAACAGACTAGAGAAGGTTTAAACACACTAACTAACACAAAGGGCACACAGTTCTTTTCAAGACTGTCACAAGACGAGCTGGGCGTGATTTTCTGAAAACACACACACACACACATAATGCAATATGTCAGCAGCAGTGCCTAAGGGAACGGTTTGTACTCAAGGCTGAACTCATTCAGCAATGCACACAGAACATTAACACACTCAGGTCTGCACTAGAGGTGTATGATATGTATCATCTATGAGAACACTGTGAATGCCATTTTAACCATGTGGAAGCATAAAGTCAAGCAATTTTGCAAAAAAAACAAAAAACAGAAGCACATCCACTTTCACTGTGTGATGTGGCCTGACAGACTACAGGTCACATACAGTAGTTCATGTATGACACAGTTAAGCTGTGTAAACGCAAACAAGTGTGCTGTTTTTCCGAATATCAGCATGATTGCAAATTTGACATTTTTTGATAAACAGGAAAGACATTTTGTGTTTTTTGCTCTATTTCGCAAATGAAAATCATTTCAAACAAAGCCAAAACAAACATTGGTGTGTCGTTTTAATATATCAGTGATTCAGTGATCCATTAATAAAAAGTAAATTACTTCATTCCTAAATCAATCAGCAATTTGAATCCATCGGCTGAATAATGACTTAGTGACTCACTCATTAATGCAGTGAACTTTCACATACTGTTATGGATTTTTAAAAATGAGCTTTTATGCAGTGTGAAAAACAGCTCTAAGGGAATGAAACCATCCTGTCAAGTCAAGTCACTTTTATTTACAGTATATAGTGCTTTTAACAATACAAATTGTGTCACAGCACTGAACAGTTTCCAACTGGAGAAGAGAGTGTAAGTAATGTATAATGACAAGATTAAACACTCAATTTTCAGTTAAAGGCATTTCATTATTGAATTCAGAGATTCATTGTATAGCTCAGGTTAGTTTAAATAGTATCTGTGAAATCAAATAGACATGAATCACTAGAAATTAAGTGTCCCCGAAGTTTTAAATTAGAAAGTGCAGTTTTAAATTTGAAAGTACCATGTATAAAGTTATTATCTCTCAATAGAGTTGACTCTGGATCACTGAAACGAGTAATTTTTTTTTAAACAAATCCCAAGCTCTTTGATGTTGACATCAACATGCAACATTAGCATGTTGTCCGCCCACTTGTTGGTCTTTTTGCATTGGTCTGAAACAGCGAAACTACAGCTTTTTCCTTAGAGCCGCTGGGAAGCGAGACACGTTGAATCCGGCCTAAGTGGGCGGACCTTACAGCGTCATCAGCAGTGGTTGTTCCGGTGTTGAGTGGGTTGCCACAACAGGTTGCACTACCACCCTGTTGTGTGCAACTGGCTATCTCCTCTGTGCCCCTCAGCACACTAAAAGAGCTTTCTAAAACAGTAGCTCACATGTGGAACGTCTTTTTAAAGATGCCCTTCCACCCGTGGATTTCTGGATGCAGTCGTTACCTGGCGCCGGGTGATGGTCACGATGGCTGCCTCTCTTGCCTAGGCTTGAAACACGCTGAGGTGGCTTTCGTGGATGAGTCATGTTCTTATTGTGGGAAGATGACCATCGGAGTTGCGGACCAGACCAGACGCTTCCTGCAAAGGGGTGGGGTACCCATTCCTCTGCCTGGATCTAGAGCTCCCCCTGGTTAGAGCAGCCAGGCGAGCGCTACTTCTGGCGGCGGGCAGACTAGGTGGTCTGCACGAGGGTGGTCATGACCTGGATGTCTCCATGAACTCTGTACCGCCACGGACCTCGTGCTTCGATCCGGGGATGGAGGCAGCTGCTCTTCGGGAGATGGTGATCCCCTGGAGGCAGGCCGGGTGGAGAATCTTTTGTTTTGTTTTACCCCGCCACCCAAAATCTTGACAAAAGAGCAGTTTCCTCTTTCTCTGGGTCCCCAGAGGGGACAATGCGTTGTGGACGAGCCCGTTTCATATCACACTCACTCTCCTCTCTTTACAAGCAACAGCGGGAAGACTGGGAGGACGAACCAACGGACTACCCACCTCACTTCTGCCGGAAAGAGTTAGGTAAGAGTTGCACACACTCCTGAGCTGGGTCCCTGCATTCCCCTCCGCTGCCCCAGTGCAGGCATGTCGGTGGTCCCGTTAATGCCACTAGCTCAGTCTCTGGAAACTTGGATGAAGCTTCCCAAACTGTCTCGCTGGCTTCTCCGGACCATTCAACTCGGCTATGCGATTCAGTTCAGCGGCGTCCGCTTCACCTCAGCCTGTTGGGGCTTTGGGTCAACTGGGTGGAGAGAAAACTCTGTCCAACACAGAGGATCTCTTTTCTCGGTATGGAGTTGGATGCGGTCAAACAAACAGTACACCTCACGCAGGAACATGCTCAGTCAGTGTTGAACTGCTTGAATAAGTTCAATGGCAGGACGGCGGTCCCACTGAAATATTTTCAGAGGTTCCTGGGCCATATGGCAGCGGCAGTGACGTCAGCACTGGCTTCATGGGCCCATGGGCGTTGCAATGCGGCACTCATCAGGTCCAAGTGACACCGGTCTGGGGAGGTCAGTTGGTAAGCATGACCTGATCATCAGGTTCCTCATTCCAGAAGGTTGAATCCTCCACAGCCCCCCACTTTACCCTCTTGGGACCTGTCTCTAGTGCTTGGGGCACTTCAGAAGGCCCCATTTGAGCCTTTGCCAGCAGTTGAGTTGAAGTTTCTATCAATGAAGACTCTGCTCTAGGGGACCTGTACGCATTTTCGGTCGACGAATCGTGCCTTTGGCTTGGGCCGGCTGAGTCCCAGGTAACACTGAGGCCACAGCCTGGCTATGTGCCCAAGGTTCCCACTACTCCATTTAGAGACCAGGTGGTGAACCTTTAAGCACTGCCCTCGTAGAAGGCAGATCCAACCCTAGCTTTGCTCTGTACCCTCAGAGCTCTAAGATGCTACATTGACCAGACACAAAGCTTCAGGACCTCAGACCAGCTCTTTGTCTGTCACGGAGGCCGGCAGAGGGGAATGCAGTCTCCAAGCAGAGGATGGCCCACTGGATAGTGGACGCTATCACCCAGGCCTACCAGGCACAGGATGTGCCCTGCCCCCTCAGGTTACAGGCCCACTCAACAAGGAGTGTGACATCGTCCTGGGCGCTGGCACGTGGCGCCTCGCTGGCAGATATTTGTAGAGATGCGGGCTGGGCGACCCCTAACATGTTCGCTATATTCTATTGCCTTCGAGTGGAACCTGTATCCTCCTGTGTTCCATGTGGAGGGGTCCATGTGGAGTACCTGAAAGGACTCCATGTGTGAATTCCATGGTTAGGACCTAGAGCCTGTGTTTCCCCTGCAGATATTCTGCTACCTTAAGAGGGTTCAGTCACCTCCAATTTTCCATATGCACTGAAATACTGTCCATACGATATGTCCTGAGACCTCCTACGGGAAGGCTGGACTTCTGTACGTCTCTGTTCAATAGAACGTGTTCCAGTCTTACTAAATGGGTAGTGTTAACGACTGCTAACATTTCAGCTGTAACTCCACCTTCTAAAGTCTTTTGTACAAAACATCACAGGGACCTAGAAGCTGTCGCAGAGTGTACTGAATTGCATCTGTGTGTAATGTCTTTGTCAGTCTTTATATCCGGATATATGTGCTCATCCAGAACACAGTTTTCCTGACTCGTATCACTCAGGTGATTTCACAAGCACACATGCTTAAACATGTCTTCTGTAGTTGCAAAAGTTGATGCTCCAAGCTACATGTTTTCTGATAGAGAAAATAATTTGGTCTCGTTTGTCAATTTGAAAAAAATAAATAAAATCAAACAACGGTCACACTTTATATTAGGTGGCCTTAACTGTGTGCTTACATGTGTACTTGTGTTTTTTTGAAATACCTAGATTTTATTACATCTGTATTACATTGATTTCTTTAATTGCATTTATAATTACACTTTATAATTACATTCTTTATAGGTACATTTATGTTACATTATTTTTATCTACCCATACCAAAACTGATCTTAACCTTACCTGTATCCCACCTCAATGGGGTTTTGTAAAACCATATGAACCACCTAAAAAAAAAAAATATCTATATATTTAAAAAATTATCATAACATTAACATATAATGATAAATGTTGTATCTGAGGAGTTTGAGGTTTAAAACTTATATAAAATTTGAAACTTTGTTAAAGAAATGATAATTTTCACCTGAACAAATGTTTTTTGCAGTTGTTGTTGTTGATATTGTTTTTTCAGCTTTTAAGCCTTTAAACGTGTTAGTTAGGGCTTAAAAGACAATGAATATTCATTTAATATTCAATTAATATTCCAAATTTTGTGACACTGATTATTACTGTAAAGCTGTTTTGAAGCAATTTGTATTGTATAAAGTCCTTTATGAATAAACACGACATGGTTTGACTGTACTCTAATTGTTTTTTTAGTGGTGTAGGTGTAGGGTGCTACAGATGTACAAATTTACAAAGACAGTACATTTTATCACACTCATCAAATGCTGTATACTGAGTAATCTTGTGGTTATACTTCCAATGAGTGTGTATTTAAAGCATATCCTGTTGAAGTATTTTGCCAAATGACTTCCTTTGGAAGTGCATCACTACAAATGAATGCTCCTTTATAATTATAAATTGAGTACTGAACCTGTGTGGGCTATGACCAAAATCTTGGTAATTTTATTTCATGTTAACAGTATATCACAATATAGTTATTTTTGGTTTAATTAGGGTCTTTATTATATAGAATTTTTGACACTATAGAAATATGATAATTTTTGTCAGCAGTATCAATAGTATCACAAAAAATTTCTAACCAGGCTAACAACCTTAAGCTCACTGAAGACAAGCAACCTGCCTGGATCCAGTATACCATTACACTTGTGTGCAACACTTTAGTATAGGGACACATTCGCAATATTAACTAGTTGCTTATTAGAATGCCATATTGGCCGTTTATTATTACTGTTTATTATTATTACATATTCTGCATGGCTATATTCTACATTCATATCCCTATCCAATACCTGAGCTTAAAAACTACCTTACTAACTATTAAAGCATCAAATAAGGAGTTTATTGAGGTAAAAGTTGTATTTAATGGTTTGTTGATTGCAAGAATTGGACCTTAAAATAAAATGTGACCCAGATGTGTTTTCTTTCTTAGCTGTTTGCTTTCATTCAAAATCTAAATTCCTTTGTTTACAAGGATACTTGCAAAGGCGGCCATATTTGACACATACAAGGGTGTGTATTCAACTGTTCAAGGCCTATAAAGCAGCAAAAATAAGTCCCCCGCTCTAGGAGCACCGGCTCTCTAACAGCACTAAATCAATTCTATTTTGCTGCCTTTTGCATTTAAATGGCTTAAAATCACTAAAAATGGTAGTCATGACCAGCAACGCGCGTGTAACTGTGATAGAGATGATCCCCATCGACCACCTACATGTCCTGATTTTGCTAAATCAACGTAAATCAAACATATTTTGTTGACCCTGGAACAAAATTTTAACCGGAAATGTTTGTTTTGACCATACCTCTACACCTAAACCTAACCGTACCCATGGGTAATGCCTAAAATCATATTTAATGATGAGTGACACTGATAAGATGTAAAAGCTGCTATATAAATATCATATTAATAATCATAAAAAAAAATATAATAATGTATTATAGGTCTTGAGAACTGTTTAAGATCTAAACAATAACTACTACATCTTACAAGTGGTCAAAACCTTCTTATTAACAGAGAAAGTGAAAAAATTTCTAACAATAAATAGGTAGGCTTGAATATTGTAATGCATTATACCGTAGCTGTAATGATACAACACATTATGAAATATTTTTTAATATAATACATGCATTGTAATGCCTTTTGAAAGCCCTTGTAATTAAATCTAAATACATGAGTCATATAAGTGTTACCATGAAGTTATATTATAAACAGTAGGTATCAATAATCAGCTCAATAACTCAATACTCTAGCACTATACTATTTTATTTTATGTCTACTGAACTCTATAACAATCTACAAAACTTTGAGCTAAACACTAAATGCAGCAGACGTACCCTCTTTTCTCTGAGCACTTTGGGCATTGTGGATGAGTCTGTGTTCTTCAGGAGGGCATTGGGAAATTTGAGAATTATTCTTTAAAAAAATTAAAACAGTACATAATTTAAGATTACAAATTACTAAGAGCTGAGGGGAAGCATGGAAACAAAACTACTGTATGTGGGCAGAAGCTTTGATCTATGTAATCACGCCACTTCAGGTAAAGTTTATGGTGAGGAATGATGAAGTGAATTCATAAATCTCCTGCACAGCAGCATGATCTGAATAAACAGCTTAAAATAACAAGTAAAATGAGTGATTATGCCTGACAGACTACATGAAGGCAAGTTCTATCAGAGGCTCAGATACACAGCTATAGCTACTGAACACACTCTGTAATCTAACCTCCATAGTTCTGCACAGAAGTGAGACATGGAGGGGAGGGGAGAGGAGACTCTATCTAAAGGACAAAAAGAACATGCCTTGTGCTGCAGATGGGAACACACAACAGGAAACTGCAGACAGAGTGACAACTGCATTAATTACACAGATGAATTCAACAGAACCTGTGACAAAATTATAGCGAAACCATAAGACCAAAGTGTGCTTTATTCATAAGGTACACAACATTAATAAAGTACACCCAGAGAAAATTATTGGCACATATGAATAGAATGTTTTAGCTTTCTTGAATGCCTGTTCATATGGAGAAAGATAATATCAATAACTGGCATACGCACCAAGCTCTGTTTGATATAAGCCCGCATGGCAGTTATACTGTATCTTCTGCCGTCTTTTAAATTGATTCTATATGGCTGCATGTGTTTTTATCAGCTGAAATATGTTATAAAGCGATTCCAACAATATAATTCCTCTAATGTAGTAACTAAAATCAGGGTCACTAAAGCTTACAAAAACTAAAACCACATAAAGTTCATTTTTAAATGTTGTCAGGGTATATAGTCTAAAACTATTCAAACTTAAAACTAAAATCGTGAAAAATGTTATTTTAAAAATAAATAATTTTATTTTAGCTAGTTTCTAATGAAACATTTACACTTAAACGTGATGTACTACAATAACCAAAACTAAAATTAATAATAAAAAAATAATAATAAAATAACTATAGTAATATCACAATGGTAAATGACCACTGATTATTATAGCTGGAGTGTGAACCTCGATATTCTCACAGAACATAGAATTTTTATATAGTTGTAGTATTTTTATTATATAGTATATTAACAAGTTATATTCTATATACTGTATTATTATAGAGTGTCACTTACTCATGTAGAATGGGTGATCTTTTTTAAGAATAACATTTTCAGTATTAACTCTGACACCAATTAACTATTTGGCCAGTAAAATAAACACAAACAAATGCTTAGTCTAAACTCATTTCTTATTTAAGTTGAGACTTTGGAGTCAGATCACACAGCAGCGGGGCTTTCTTTTGTCTTTACACACAGTTAAAGATGCATGTCTCATGTATTTGCAGAACTCCTCTGAATAGATATGAGCTTTAAATATGAGCCCAGCAGAAACAACTGAGCAGAATTCTAAAATTAGAATCTGGAATTCTCTGACTACTGCATAAGGGTTAAACCTTAATCCAATTCAAGTGAAGGGGGCTTAACATATTGAACCCATTCAAACAGATCCCCTCAGGGTCCGTGCAAAACCTTCTGTCCTGTCATCAGGATGCTCAATAACAGACAGGGAAGTTCCTATATTAATTCTCATATGGTGGTGATGTGTCAGTTGTCCATTCTTCATCAGAATAAAACCGTCTAAGCCAGTTTTGTGAGTCAGCGGCCGGACGGGCAGACAGACACACGTTGACTGTGTTCTGTTTCCTAAGCCATTTAAAGTCTTACGGGCCTCATGACTATACAAAAGAGCCTTTCAGAAATCACATGGAGTCTACACAGTCTCTGCAGTCGAAACAACCATATCACGTTCAGAAATGTTAGATGCTATCAGGGTCTTTGTTTCGGCTGTAATAATAACGTCTGTTTGTGTGTTCACACCTTATTGTTGAATGTCTGCTGGCTCTGGAGATGCTGTTGCCTGTGACAGCTGATGAAAGGTGGTTTCCTCCATGAAGATCTTCAATCGATCGATTCCAGGGTTTAGATTTATCCACAGAGTTTTCTGTGCTGTTCTCAGAACTGTCACCATCATACCTGTCGAACACACAACAGCCGCTCAGGATTTACCAAAATAAAAATGTCATATTGTTTTTGTTTTTTTGTACATCCTCATAAAACAAACAAACAAACATTGACTGATAAAAACTACACAAAATTCCATGCATACACATATTTAAACAATCTATCCGTCAGCGCCTTTTGAAATTGGAAATACACTATTTGATCAAAGGCAAAAGTTAAGACTTTGAGATTAAAATCTAATTTATTATAGTTTACTTTTTTAAAGAAAGGCTGTTATTTTAGATGTTCTACTCTTCAGACTTTGAAATAATGTATCATATCAAACAACTGTTTTCACCACTGATAATAATCAGAAAAGTTTCTTGAGCAGCAAATCTACATATTAGACTGATTTCTGAAGGATCATACTAAAATATCAGCTGAAAATATTGAAATAGCAAAGAGTTATTTTAAATGGTAAAAACTATATTATAGTAAAATAAATAATAATAAATACAATTATAATACTTTACTGTACATTTAATAAATTAATGAGATAAAAGACTTTTTTCAAACACACTAACAATTCTTATAGTGTGTGTAGTATGTTGTGATGCAGCATTGGGCTGTTATTGCAGTCTTTTCCACCAAATTACAATAAAGCAAGTTACTTATCAGGTTGTAAAATGCCATTGGTTGTAAATGAGATCTTGTGACTTGATCTGATCCCTGTGAACAGGCTGTGCACACACGCACACACTCGTGGGTCCTCCCGGAGCAGCAGTGAGGCATGTAGTCAGAGCCACACAAAGATACAGCAGCGGTCTGCGTGAAAGGAGCCATTGTGTTCATTGTGTTTATGTTCAGTACAATCACGGGTGACTTACGTGACAGCATACTGTGCAAACGAAAGATACTCCACCAACACATCCAAACCCTTGTTCTCCTCATTCAGAAACTCCCGCACCCACCTAAACAGAGAGAGAGAGAGAAAGAATTACAAAAAAAAACTATCCATCAAAAGTTTGTACGCATTACTGCATAGCTTTGATGTTTTATCATTACTACATTATAGAGTTAATTCCATGATTAGTAAACATGCAGTAGTTAGACTAGATAATCCAGGAGACTCCACAGAGCTCACAGTGTGTCCCAGCATTCAGAAACATCTAGGTTACTAAACGTAACCCACGTTCCCTGAAGGAGGGAACGGAGACGTTACATATGGGAACTCACCAGAGAGAC